>JAQFZQ010001661.1:0-18038 GCA_034696005.1 Glomeris marginata | reverse complement strand
TGAAAACTGTCGCAATTAATTAAAAAACAACTACTGCTTCAAAAAATCTGAAAAATTCACGGAAAATTCAAAATATTACTATAAACTTAGGATTAAAGTTTCGTTGCAATCGCTTCAAGTCAATTTTACCCCTGACAATTGTCCTTTAAGTAGGTTATGGAATTATGTAGGCCTTACAGATAGCACACGTAAATATTAACCTGTTGTAATTCAGCTATGCTTGACGTGTGTAATTAATGTTTGAAAATTAAATTCAGATTCAAGTAATGAGTGTTGTAAAGAATTAATGAGTTTTGCAAACTTGATACATACATGTCTCTAACATGCTAAATTATCAGAATTTTTGGTGATATAGTGGGTGAGATGCTCCGTTGAACAGACATGGAATAACCCTGCATATAGGATTATTCCAAATTAATAATTACTTAATTACAATAAAATACAGTAAAACAAACAATGAGGCCATTTATAAGTTAATTGATATAGTCTAATTTTGGAACAGATTTTTTTCCTTTCCCGCAAAATGGTTCTGTACAAGACACGACACGTGTTTCGGCTCTAGTAAATCGCCATCTTCAGGCGTCTGAACCATTTTTATCAAACAGGCATGACCAGGATTAGATCCAGGGACCTCTGAGCGGAGATCAGCTGTTCTACCCAGCCATGCCTGTTGTTACTATCCAACAGAAGTCGGTGTCCAATTGAAACCGGTTTCGAATTAAAGCCGCATCATTTTGGCCAGACAATGACTAAAAACCGGATCCCAATATGCTTGTATAATGGGAACCGGCTCAAACTCCGCTTGTGAAAGCGCCATTATATTCTACTAGTTTTGAATAGAAGCCCGGGCTTGTGTAAGGAAATTTACGGTATCTCGAAACATATTATCAATATGTTGCATACATTCAAGTAGCTGTTGATAATTTTGAATAGATTTTTTTCCTTTCCCACGAAGTGGTTCTGTACAAGACACGACACGCGTTTCAGCTCTAGTAAATATCCATCTTTAGGTGTCTAAGTTGTTGTTTACGTGACCGCATACCGCACGCGGTACAGAAAACGCCCCACTCACTAAACAACATCTCGACCTGGGTAGACTATAAATAGATAATAACCTTGCGCAATGTTATCACCTACATATTTCGATATCACACTTCCCATTAATATAAAAAGCTAAGATATTTCCAAAAATCAGGAAAAAGAACAGTCACAAGTTCTTAATACCAGGGAAGAGCAGATCAAGTTAACAGAAACCAAGCAACAATTAAATTAGACCTGAAAATATGCGCTGTCAAATTATCATCGCAATCATCTTTGGTATGCAACCAAAATACCTAGAATTATTAGAATATATATATTGAAATGTGTTTTAACATTATTTCAGTGTTGGTTGAGCCGATGAAGCTGCTGGAGTGCCCATCTCCTTACTTGCCAGTGGGATCCGGCTGTTATTACATAACGCTACAAACAGGTATAACGTGGTATCAGGCTTTTTTCAATTGCGCACTGGACTTGCCGACAGGATACTTGGCTGAAGTTGAAAGCGAAGAAGAATTTAATGATATAACATCATTAATAAGAGGTACAGGTAGGATTCGGTGATGAAAATACCATAAAAGATTTCATTTAGGGGGTTTACAATTACATTTTTCACCAAGATCCCAATTCTGTATACTCGTACTGGATCGGTGCTGCGGACTTACAGCAAGAAGGGGAATACCGGTGGATGACGTCAGGAGAACCAGTGAATTATACTTCGTGGGCCAGCGGTGAGCCGAATAATTATGATGGAAATGAGGACTGCTTAGTCCTTGCAGTGAAAGAAGTTACATACGAGTGGAATGACGGAGAATGCGAATTACCAATGAGCATAAATCAACCAACTAAAGGAATTTGTGAAGCAGATCCTATGTTGAAAGGCTACTCGATATAGGGAACGATTAAGGTGCTCATGCCATTACTGACCTGGGACTTCAAATTTAACCAGGGTATTTTAACATGAGTCTACGGAGATTGGACTTTTTAATTGGGATGATTTATCCAGGTGCCGACTTATATTTTTGACTGTATATGTTGATCGCCGGGTACTGAACCCACATGCGGCGATCGCTGGGTACTGAACCCGCGATCGTCGTGTACGATCATCGCGGGTGCTGATTGTCACCTGCTATCCATGAGTCAAAACGGACATGATGGCACTGGCTTGCGAGGCTAGACACGATTTGTGGTAACCCCGAAATGACGTCACCATGGACGTTTGGGTGCCAACCAATCAGAACATGGCTCATTCTCCCCATACATGAGAACAGGGAGTGCAGTGTCCTGAACCGAAGGTAGTATACTGTGTCCTTGCTTGAAGAGTGAAGTGTATGCTAATAAACATTTGGAATGTTCGTGCAAAATGTAGGCATGTTCAAGCGTGCCCACGCAACAAAAGCGCTACGCCATTGGAAGGCCCCTGAGTTAAGATATCACATGGTGTATTGAACCCGTTAGCATCAGGAACAGAACAGAATAAACTAAACTAAAGCAAACAATGAGTCATTTGTAACTTGGTAAATAGTCAATGACCTTGTGTTATCGGTTATCTTTCGATACCATAATTCAAACTAACATGTTTTTCAGCTCAGGTATTTTAGCAATCAGTAAGGAGACCAGTCACATATTCCTAATAGCAGGCAAGAGTTAACAGAAACCAAGCAAAAACTAAATTAGCCCTGAAAATGATGCGTAGTCAAATTATCATCGCAATCATCTTTGGTAGGTAACCATAAAACCTAGCATTAGAACATTTATTGTCACGTGTTTTAACATTATTTCAGTGTTGGTTGATCCGATGAAGCTGTTGGAGTGCCCATCTCCTTTTTTGCCGGTGGGATCCGGGTGTTATTTTATAACGCTACAAACACGTATAACGTGGAATCAGGCTTTTTCCAATTGTGCACTGGACATTAAAGGATACTTGGCTGAAATTGGAAGCGAACAAGAGCAGAATGATATAGCATCATTAATAAGAGCTGCAGGTAGGATTCGGAGATAAGAATACCATAAAGTTTCATTTTAGGGGATTTAAAATTACATTATCCACCAAGATCCCAATTCTGAATACTCATACTGGATCGGTGCTGCGGACATACAGCAAGAAGGGGTATACCGGTGGATGACATCAGGAAAACCAGTAACGTATGCTGCATGGAACAGCGGGGAGCCAAATAATGATGATGGGCATGAGGACTGTATAAACATAGTAAAGTATACATACTTGTGGAATGACAACATATGTGAATATACGACAGACGATGATATACCATTGAAAGGAATCTGCGAAGCGGACCCTACCAAATGATACAGGAACTTGCGTGAACAGCACTTTTGTGAACACACTTTTGTTGAGTATGGGTAAAACATTAATTGCAACTGTTGCTGGATTACATGATACCATGATGAGGACATGATCAACACTGTTTTAATTCGGGGTGTGTTGCAAATAATATCGTAAAGATGTGTAACAAGGAACGTTGGGAGTGATTCGCGAGCATTCAACATTAGGTGGTTAACACTAATGGAAAACGAACATTAATGGGGATGAAATGTAAACGAACACATGGGGATGTTTGTAATTTTTAAAAGTAAAAGCCCCGCAAATAATTTAATAAAAACTTCAAAGTTTGGATTACGGTGAATTGACTAGACGCTTAAAATGTGTAAGTCACAGGTTCATCAGATTTGGAACCAGTTATAAAAGGTAATGGCCTCTGAAATGATGACCTAGCTTCGAACACAACTGACAAAGTAAGCAACATTTATAATTGCAGAATATTTAAAATATAACAAAATATCATATACGCAATTGAAGATGCTAGCAAGATTTAGAGTGGGTTGCTGTGTGAAAGCTTGTGAATATTGGAGAGAGACAGAAAATAAGTTGTGCAGAGTATGTGGGAAAGCGGACGAAACTGCAAGGCATTTAATACGACACTGTATAAAACGATGGCCACCAGAGAGGAATTGGGTTAACATATTGAGCGAAAGGGGCGAGGGGGTAAAGGAATTGATTAAGATTAGTGAACTGGTAGTAAATAGTATGGCAGACAGGTCGGAGGAAAGAGAGGAGGAGTAAAGAAGCTCGATCGCACTATCGATATTTCAGATAAGAATATGATGTGTGAATTGTATAACCTCTTTCTAACCCCATGTCGGGAACTAAATAAAGATCAACAAGTAAGCACGGGCAGTATAGGATTATTCCAAATTAAGAATTACTTAATTACAATAAAATACCAAAACCATGAGGTCATTTGTAAGTTGATAAATAGTCGATACCCTTGCACAATGTTATCAGCTATATCTTTTGATATCACACTTCCAACTAATTTATTTTCAGCTAATTATCTTAAAATATTTGAAAAATCAGTATATAAGCAGAACACCATAACAAGTTCTTAATATCAGTCAAGAGCAGCAGATCTAACAGAAACCAAGCAAGAATTAATTTATACCTGAAACCATGCGCTGTCAAATTATCATCGCAATCATGTTCGGTAGGTCACCAAATTATCTATCATTCGAATGTTTCTTGAAATATATTTTAACACTGTATTTTATCATTTCAGCATTGGCTAAGCCAATCGAGCTGGTGGTGTGTCCGGCTCCTTACTTGCCAGTGGGATCTGGGTGTTACTATATAACGCTACAGACACACATAACATGGTATCAGGCTTTTTTCAATTGCGCACTGGACATGAAAGGATACTTGGTTGAAGTTGAAAGTGAACAAGAACATAATGATCTTTCATCATTATTAAGAGCTGCAGGTAGCGTACGGTGATGAAAATACCATAAAAGGTTTCATTTAGGGGGTTTAAGATTATATTTTTCACCAAGATCCCAATTCTGAATGCGCATACTGGATCGGTGCTGCGGATTTACAGAAAGAAGGGGAATACCGGTGGATGACGTCAGGAAAACCAGTGACATATGCTCAGTGGGCCAATGGGGAGCCCGATAATAATGATGGAAATGAGAACTGTGCACACATGGAAGAATATATATACATGTGGAATGACGAACAATGCGAAGAACCATTAAATTCAGGTGTACCAATGAGAGGAATTTGCGAAGCAGACCCTACCGAATGATACAGGAACTTGCGTGAACAGCACTTTTGTTAAAGGTGAACCGACACGGTTTTCTAAGGTACCCTGATAATTGGTTTGTAAGTAGCTATTTGTGTCCCTTATAAGACTGGCGCAAGCAGAAATCGATTAGAAATTGAAAAAAAAAAAGTTATGAGCGTTTTACCAAATGTGGCGGGAAAGCGTTTCCATGGAAACGGCACTCAAAACGGCACTCGCTCGCAAGTGGCTGAGCAACGGCTGAGCATAAGAGACGCTCACTGCTCGCTGACGACGACCGAGACGATCGACGACGGAAGCAACGAATGACGAACAGCTACTTACAAACCAATTATCAGGGTACCTTATAAAACCGTGTCAGTTCACCTTTAAGTATGGGTAAAACATAAATTGCAACTGTTGATGGATTATGTTACCATGATTAGGATATTTTAATTCGGGTGCGTTACAAATAATATTGAAAAGATATGTAACAAGGAATGTTGGAAGCGATTGGCGAGCATTCAACAATAGGTGGTTAACACTAATGGAAAACGAACATTAAAGGGGATGTAATCTAAATGGACACAGGGATGTTTAGGTTATGCTCACGTAGCAACAGGTAAGGTACTATAGATCCAAAACATAGTAAATCAAACAACGCAGCCTTTTGTAACTTAGTAAATAAAGATAACCTCGCACGCAAGCCGCAATCTTTTGATGTCACGCTTTCAACCAACATGTTTTTCAGCTTTGATATTTCAACAGCAAGTAAGTAGAGCACAGTTACATGTTCTTAATAACAGGCAAGAGCAGGTGAGTTAACAGATCCCCAGCAAGAACTAAATTAGACCCGAACGCTATGCGCTGTCAAATTATCATTGCAATCATCTTCGGTAGGTAACTAAATTATCTATTATAATAATATTTCTTAAAATCAGTTATTATAACATGTTATTTTAGTGTTGGTTAAGCCAATGAAGCTGTTGGTGTGTCCAGCTCCTTACTTGCCGGTAGGATCGGGATGTTACTACATAACCCTACAAACGGGTATAACATGGGATCAGGCTTTTTCCAATTGTGCATTGGACATTAAAGGATACCTGGCTGAAGTTGAAAGCGAACAAGAGCAGAATGATATAGCATCACTATTAAGAGCAGCAGATAACAAATCTGAATACGCGTACTGGATCGGTGCTGCGGACATACAGGAAGAAGGGGAATATCGGTGGATGACATCGGGAAAACCAGTGATGTATGCCGCGTGGGCCAAAGGGGAACCGAATAATGATCATGGAAAAGAGGACTGCATACACATGCAGAATTACATATATTTATGGAATGATAATAAATGCGAAGACACGGAGTTCAAGAAGATACCGATGAAAGGAATTTGCGAAGTGGACCCTATCATCGAATGTTCGTCACAACAATATGTGTAAAATACATTTATCCAATGCATTCATTTATATTTTTGTAGTCTAACAGAAATAAATTAAGTAATGTGGAATAAAAAATAATAAAATGTCACATTGAGTTGGAAAGTCAGTCTTTTAGTAACTGTGGGTTATTGGGGTGATGAAAGTGCCCTTCTTCTATAGCAGAAGGCCAATTATCAGATTAATGCACCCACAAAACTGGTTTACTACCTCCTCCAAACCACCCCTTTTAGTCTAGTGGGCTTCAATTAAACATTTTATAATGAAATTGCGTTTAATCCTTTAAACAACACTCAACAGGGTTTCCCAAATTTCATTTATTACAAATACATAATTATTTAAAAACTAAAATAAAATTATTATACAAGTATCAATATCAGAAACAAATCAAATTGCCGAAAGATTCAAGCATTATTAGCCCTGCATTATTTTGTCAGGGTTTGGTACTTTCACCACCCTGGGGGTTCCCTACAATAAAAACAGAATTTAGACATCAAGTTACTTAATGTTAGTGTAATTTAGTACATTAACAGCTCCAATTTAAACTTTGTTTCAATTTATACCTCACCTCCAAAGCCGTCACCCTTTGCCGCGCTCGGGTGAGAAGAACCTTTAATGAGAAATTACACATTCAAGTACCTAACACTATCAAATTTATCATTATCTACGTTATGTTACTTTTCTATAAAATGCAATTTCAATTTGTGCTAAAATTCTGCTGTGAATTTAATATACGTATAATGGAATGTTTCGAACCTCCGCGGCTGCTGTCGTAAGCTGAACTGTTGGGGTTTAACTGATTCGAATGGTTATCTAAGTCACTTTTGGTCCCAGTGCCACCATAACCAGCATTATGCCCTATGATAAAAACATTTAAACTTATTTCCAAGGTCTAATATCTACTACACAGGACGTAGAAGTTAACCCTAAGTCACTCGCGCACAACTCCGCGGTAAAATTCAATAAAGAAGTATTACTACATGAGCAAAAACAGAAGTAAAACTAAGAATTTTACCATGTTAAAATATAAAACTCATAGCTGTTAATTAAACATCAGTGGAAATAAATAGGTAATTTTGGTTATACGCAAGTGACAATTTAATTTTTAACGCGTACAAGTGATTTACGGTTATATATTTACCAGGGCCTGTTGGTGTATGGTTAGGATTGGACTGGTTGGTTCTATTCTGGTCCATTGTTTTAAGTAAGATGCTCTTGGTTCACTAACAAGTGTGGTCTGATCTAAGCTAGCACTGGGAAGTTGTATTTATACCTGTATGTTAACGGCAGGAAGCAATTTCCTATTTCATCGGTTAATTTCTGTTTCAGTTTCCTATCCTGTTTCATTTTCAATTTAAAGATTAATTTAAACCTGGTGACTCTTGGTATTTGAGATACTGGGCACACCTCAAAAAAAAAAAGGAAATGCCGCTAAGGTTATACGGACGTATTGTCCTTTTATGATAGTACTATCTATTTAAATTAAAATAACCGGAAGGATACAGAATTACTTTATTTTAAATTGTTCATGCCTTATGTATGATTAACTGTATTTAATTTAATACTCGTGTAATACACTGACCCCCCCCCCACATATGCCTGAACTAAACACCCTTAAATTCCGCCCTCACATCTTTGGGGCATTGGTTTTGCACACGGTCCTATTACAGGATTGGTCCCAATAGTTAGGGTTCTGACCAATGGCCATGTTGTAGAGGCCCAAGCGATTGAGGTCCCTCTCAGACAAAGGACTGAGATCTGGGTCATAATCCCTATCGCTGCCTATAGAATATCTACTATACTGTGTTTCGTTAGAAGGGACGAGCTGTTAACATGGAATGTTGTGTGTATATCAATGGGAAATTCTTCGTTGCTACTAATGAAACACAGTATATAATGTCCATATATGCTTATAGTGATTTGGCTACATGTTCCTATAGTATTTTGAAATGATTTTCCTATAGGTTATTTATGTTACAGGACTATAGACAAAACTATAGCCACAAAGTGCTGCTCGAGTTGAAATATCCAGTCAAAACTTTCAGCATCACTCGCTAGCATCAACACCAGCATTCACTATGTCACCAAGTGTGGTGTGATTTATTGCATAATGTTTTATTTGTCACACAAAATGAAACAGAAACCAAAACTGAAAACCTCTTATCTGAAAAATGTCACGTTACCCAATAAAAATGGGTCATCTAAGTGTGGAAAATTTACTTCCAGGCTCCATGACTAATACCGTAAAACTTCTGAAAAGAACCGGCCTCGAATTAAAACCGGGTTTCTAATAAGAACCTGTCTCCAATTGTGACCCTGTCTCCAATATTAACCGGGTGCATGGCCTTGTTTTTGGATAAGAACCCCGTAGCTTATTTGAAGTTTTACGGTATTTAATAATCTTATCTCAATTTGAAAACAAGTACTAAAGTGTTGATCAACACAAACATGTTTCCCTGCATTTGTATATAGGATTACCAAATTGTTATTTAAGATGCCGGTATGTTCCTCAATAAAATAAAATAAAAACTTTACATTCAACGGATCGGGGTGCAATTTTGCTGAAATTTCTCCCAAAGTAGTGGGAAAACAACCTAATTTTGAATTTATTTTACAATATTAAAGGTATTTCACACCAGTAAAGAACAAATTACATTCATTGCTACATGCGTGAAATTTAATAACTTAATGTTATTTGTTAAAATGGTGATAATGAGAATTTCAATCCAAATATTTATTACAGACAATTAATGTCAATCAAATACATATTCTTAAAAATGTATATTAAAAAAATTAAAATAACAATATCAGCATATCAAATAGCTCCCAGGTTCAGGTTTTAAGTGCTCCGCAACACTTTCTCATTTTTTGCCGCTGCCACCCTTTGAACCTCCTACAATAAAAACAGATTTTAAACATCTTGTGCCTTAATGTTAGCATATAATGTAATATATTAACAGAGCTCTCTAATTTAAATTCCAAATTAAATGTTGTTTCAATTTTTAATTATTTCTAAAACAAGTGATTATATCCCTCACCTCCACTGCCACCCTTTCCTCCACCCGACTGACCAGAACCTTCAAAGAAATTCCAAATATATATATTCTAGTATACCTAACATTATGAAATTCATCTACATAACATTCTTTTTACTTACTCAATTAATTAATTATAATTATAGAAACTATTTAAAATCAATACAAAGGACTGTTTCGAACCTCCGCGGCTGCTGCTGTAAGCCGAATTGTTGGGGTTTGACTGGTTTGAATGATTACTTAGGTCACTTTTGGTCCCAGCGCCACCATAACCAGCATTATGGCCTATTAACAAAGTATTTAAACTTATGTATATCCAAATTAAAATATACCGGTATCTAATATATAGACTATTGATTTAGGGTTATATTACCAGGGCCGCTTGGTGCATGGTTTGGGTTGCACTGGTTGGTTCTGTTGTGGTCCATTGTTTTAAGATGCTCTTGGTTCACTAACAAGTGTGATATGATCTAAGCTAGCACTGGGAAGTTGTATTTATACCCGGGAAAAGGAAGAAGTTTTAAAAAATGAATGTCAACAATTGATTTTCTATTTAAGTCCTTGTTTCATTTTCTGTTTCAGTTTCGTTTTCTGTTTCAGTTTCATTTTGAATGCTAATTGAAGTCTGGTGACTCAAATTCTTTTGCACACCTCAAAGAAAAAAGCCGCCAAGGTTATAAACATGTTTTTGTTTGTTTTGTTTTTTCCGGTTATGAAATTTATTTCATATTTAAATTAAAACAGGAAAATTACAGATCTACTTCATTTAAACTTAGACATACTTTAATAATATTAAAATAAAAACAAAATAGATTTAATGTTTTTTGTTATATCCCGCAAATCGCCTCCGCCCACACGGAACTCTATTTATTTTTTGGTTTATAATTTTAATAACATTTTTAAAATTATAAATAAAAAATCTGTATTTTATCTAGTAGCAAGATAAATAATATAATAATAAAATGCAAGTGTTATTTCCTAATTTAATTTACAATTGTGACGTCGTGCAGACGCGGTTCCGATCCGCATTGCCGCACGGAATTTTTAATTTATGTAGTTATATTAAGTATAAATTAATACATTTTAACCAAATTTAAATGAAATAATATATGTAATTATGTACAGTGAAATTTGGATAACTCAAACCTCAAGGGAAACAAAAAAAAAACTGAGTTACCACAAACTTTGAGTTTATATAGAAATTTCACATGAAAATGATTTATTGAATGACACAATGCTGAAATTTTAGTTTATTTCACAATGGTATTGAAATATTGTGTTATAAGTGTCTGTTTCATATTATTTCTTTGCTCAACAGTTAAAAATTTGTCTACGGCATTAACACAGCGGAATATATTGCCGTCTACGTTAGGTTTTGACATGATACACATTCATACAATTCCCAGTGCTTTTATTGTGTCTTCAACTGTTGGAGGAAAAATGGTGTTAACCACTGCATCATCACTCTCATCATTGTCTTCATTGACCATCTGATCTTTGGCATTGATATCCGCGGTTAGGGGTCGTAACATATCCTCGTCGCTAGGATATTCAGTCACTTGCACATCGCAATCAACATCCGCATATACATCAAATGTTGCCTCACAAGTTGTGCTATTTTGGAAATTAGATAGTGGAATATCATCTTCTTCATCCCATTCAGTGATTGGTGTATCGCAATCGAAACCCGCGTTTCGAAAGCAATTAGCGATGGTTCGTCGGGTAACCGCATCCCATGACATTTGCAGTTCGAAAATGCAATCGAGAAGGTAAATGTCTGCACTATTTCCCGAATCCAGTTTCTTCAAAGTGTTAATTACACTTCGCTTCCTATAAATGTTTAGTGGCACCGTTGCTGGTTACTTGTTGGGCCGCTATATTCTGTTGAGATGTTCTGACGTGTCCAATGGTAAGAAGCAATGACTGGTTAACACGGACTCATCATTTATTTCTTTAGACTACATGTGTGGTGTTACTCGGTTGAACATCGAGTTGGGACTGCTTTGTTAAGCCGAATAAATGTTTTTTCGGGATGCAAAGGGCCTTGGAGTAAGTACGAAAATACATGTGGAAATTTCCAAGGACCGAACAAACAAGTACATTTTACGAATACCTATAACAAAGTTGTTAGAAATAAGAAATGCGAAGATAAATGGTATTCGCTACAAATGTGTTTCAGATTTTTTATTATACCCTGGCCCATGGGTTGTAACTTTGAGGAGGAGGAAAAAACACAACTTGTATTGATTGTAGCTCCGGGATAAGAATTTTTGGATGAGCTGGACAGTTGTCAACAAACAGTACAACTTTACGTTGTTCGAGCGTAAACTTGCGGTCGAGACTTCGCAACCAGGTCTCGTACGCAGTACTGGTCATCAAAGAAAGATTGTTGCTTTCATAATGTACTGGAAGTGACTTGTTCCCAGAAAAACCTCTGGGGCCTTTGGATTGACCAATCACGAGTAGTTTCAGTTTTTCCGTTCAGGCCATATTTGCCGAAACCATGACTGTAACCCTTTCTTTGCTGTGATTTCCACCATGACACTTGTCATCTTTAAATGTTAAAGTTTTTTCAGGCAGTGCCTTGTAAAACAAAGCAGTCTCAGCCACGTTGAAAATATCTTGAGGTTGGTAGTCGTTCAAAATCAGAGGCAGAACTTCCCTTTTCCATTTAACGCAGTCCTCATCTGATGCCGCAGCACTTTTTAGCACTTTGTGGACTATTCCATGTCGATATTTCAATTTGTCCAACCACCGCGAATAAGCTTGCATTTCTCGGAGATGGACAATGTTTTGCAAATTCTCTTTTTGATCATATTTGCAGAGAATGATTTCACTCCAAGTATTTTATTTTAAATATTATACAGAAATAAAGCAACTATTTCAGTATTGGAAAATCAATATTTTCCAAGTGTTTCAGCTCACAATAAGCTATACACATAAATAAATACATGTATCTGTCAAGGAAAAAAAAATATTTCATTATAATGAACACTCATAAATTGCCAACTTGGACAAATTTTGTGTGTTTTCCTGTTGCGATAACCGCGTTGTCAGATTTCCTGCGTACGATAGCATCTATAAAAGCCAATGTTCTTCCTGATTTTATTGTTTTGGCTTCGATTAGAAGTTCATCACCTTCTTTTGCTGCTCCAACATACCTGCAAATAGACAATAAATAAATTTAAAAAATCCTGAAAATAATTAAAATCAAAAATGTATTATACAATATAACACATTTTTGAATTAAAAATATATAAAACTCCATTCAACCAAGTAAACTACTACTTACCACACCATTGGGAAGTAACAGACCAATAAATAATACATGTATTTCAATCATATATTGTATAATTAATTGTTTTGTTGTATAGAAATATGAGAATTTTTTAATTTCAAAATTCAATTCTCACAACTTACGAAATAGATAGATCGATTGACACCCCTGGTGAAGTATATTTAGCTGTTTTCAGAGCTCTAGTTGTCACCATGTCAACTAGCATTGCAGTAACTCCTCCATGTAAACTTCCACCGCGATTCAAATGAGCTTTCGCCACTTTGAAATTGTAAACACAGTCGCCATTTTGTGCCGAAATTTCTCTCAAATTCTTCCCAAAAAAGGAGAAAAATCATCGCTTGTGACACATACGACCTATAATATACCTTTATCTCGTTGCTAATCGTATTTATAATCATTATAATCCTCACATTTTCGAACAAATCATGAACCGTGAATCCGTTAAAATTCGAATTATTTCGAAAATTCAAATTTGTAACGGTCGCAAATCGTCGAAAAATCTGTCTTCCGAGCGGAAAACAAAACATTTCCTTGTTAATCAGTCAATAAACTATCTGATTTTACCCGATTCGTCGATTATGTATCAATAACTTGCTGAAGATGGATGAAGTTTGCAGAGAACGGTGATAAATTATATTTTGCCTGCCCAATTGCCGTTTGAAACTGCGACAGGAGCGCCGTTTCACATTTCCGCCGCTGCACAGCAGTGGCGCTGCCAGCCCGCCGTCATTTTCTCATATTTCAATGCCTTTTTATCATTTCAAATCGTTTCACCGCACAGCCCCAATACAAAACCTTATGTTTATGAATAATATAAAGATGATTTTTACTTACGAAACGCACAAATCAACTGATACTCCAACAGCTGGTTTGTTTGCACTCATTAATGCATAAGTTGTAACAACATCAACAAGACTTGCTGTAACTCCGCCATGTAGATTTCCCATTAGGTTCAGGTGTGGTTCGCTTACTTTGAACAGGTAAACACACTGACCATCTCCTGATGAAACTTCTTCTATATACTGTAATTAAAAAACAAGAAATTACCAATTAATTTGGCTTTATATCTCTATGTAGTTTCGTTTAAACTCACGAGGGGCGCTGCTATACGTATCAAGAGTAGATGCGGAAACGATCGCAGCGCCCCTGGAGATGGACGAATACAAAATTAGTTTCCATCTCGTCCACCAGGTGCACTGATTAGCTATTGTGCATAGCATTACCAAGAGAAATCGCCAAAAACGATCGCAGCGCCCCATAGCGACAAAGAGCATGTACTTTTAACCCTAAATCGGAATTCAGGTCAATTTTCACAATTTGCATTATATAAATGTTTCAGAATGACTTTAAACAATCCAAATTTAATTAGATTCCCACTTTACAACGTTTTTTAAAAGTATTCTCGCGAAATTACCTGCAAAATCAAGTCGTTTATGCCCATTATGCTTCTTCGAGGAAATGTCGGCGTTGTTGTCGCAATCCTCCTCAAAATTTGACGAAAACTAGTAAAAATTATCGGTACAAACGTCATTCCACCTTCCTTCCTACTATTATGCTCGATATTATGCAAATTCCACCTCCGTGAAAAACCCGCTAAACGGATTTATCAACGCCAACTCACCTGGCAAGGTACGGTACACAAAACGCAACGCCACCTGTACGCCAATCTCGAAACACGCCGTCGCCCCCTCGCGGCGTTCATGCAAAACGCAAAGCTAACTGCGTCATAACCGATAATGGCGTCAAATAATCCGAAAAAACGCGAAAAATATCACATTTCGTGTTACAAACGGGGCAAAAACTACTTTTCACGTATTTCCTTAGTGAAACACTCGGTGAAACATTAAATCTTTACGTAATAGAAAATATATTTCGCATTTTTCTACGCTGAACACTGCAAATGGGGATATACACGGAAAAGCGACATTCCAAACTAAAAGTAGGTGGCAGCACATGCATTAGGGCCATAAACTATCATTGAAAAACGCCTGTAATGCATTTAATTTTATAAATTATAACACTATGATTGTGTATAGAACCCGTTAGCATCAGGATTAATCATATTCCTATTAAATATTTCAAGTTTTCTAACAATTTCTTTAAATTTTAGAATTTTTAAAGGATCAAAATCAGCTTCGACGAAGACGCAGCATAGAAGAAAAGCTATTTTAGTCATTCAAACTTTATTATTATTATTAATACTTACAGCTATTTTAAATCATATCAACCTGAAAAAGAACTATACAAAAAAAATTACTTTTGGCAACGAGATTTTCTTAATGTTACGCCACATGGCAAAAAAGACACCGCGGTATAAAACTGTACACGCGTATACCGATGATTAAGGATATACCACACAAAGTAATCCAGTGTTATAAAATCCAACTAAGTTAGAAATCAAAACCACCTTTTGGAGTTTCATCTGGGTTGAATTCGTACGCCGTGCTGGTTGAATCCGGGGCCAATCCCAAATCCTCCTCCTGTTGCCGCAAATAAAATATAAAAGTAAATATAAATTGGTGGAAAGTGGACAATATGAGAATGTACTACCTCTTGGCCGAAGTACTTCTCCACAAGGTTGAAAGCAGCTTTGTAAACATCCTCATTTTCATGAGATTGAAGCTGTTCTATCTTATCCAATCCTCCGCATTCCTCGATCATCGTGCAAGCCTTCTCCATTTCTCCTATTTTCTCCGCAGCCTGGAAACACATGTAATAAAATTCATCTCGTCACAATAATATACTGGACACATTCGTTCATCTCGTCACAATAATATACTGGACACATTCGTTCATCTCGTCACAATAAACCGGACACAATCGTTCAACTCGTCACAGTATACCGGGCACATTCGTTCAACTCGTCACAACATATCCGACACATTCGTTCAACTCGTCACAACATATCCGACACATTCGTTTATATCGTCACAAGTTGAATGTATCTAAAATACTGTGACAAGTTGAACGATGTGACTAAAATATTGTGACAAGTTGAATGTGACAAATGGAATGTAGATAAAATACTGTGACAAGTTTAATGATGTGGCTAAAATACTGTGACAAGTTAAATGTGACAAATTGAATGTGACAAGTTGAATGCAGTAACTAAAATACTGTGACAAGTTGAAAATGTAGCGAGTCAAATACTGTGACAAGTTGAAAATGTAGCGAGTCAAATACTGTGACAAGTTGAAAATGTGACTAAAATACTGTGACGAGTTGAATGATGCGAATAAAATACTGTGACGAGTTGAATGTGATTAAAATACTGAGACGAGTTGAATGTGATTAAAATGCTGTGACGAGTTAAATGATGTGATTAAAATACTGTGACGAGTTGAATGATGTGAATAAAATACTGTGACGAGTTGAATGATGTGAATAAAATACTGTGACGAGTTGAATGATGTGAATAAAATACTGTGACAAGTTGAATGTAGCTAAACCATCACCATACCTGAATTATATTCGCCAACGCATCCATCAAGAGAATCAGAAGCTTCGAGTCCTGCGCCGAAAGAAGATCACAAAGCGGATTCAAAACCCCATGTTGGACCAGGATAAGAAGCTGCTGGATGCTTGCACCCGACGTGTAGTTCGCAACAGCCCACGCTGCTTCCTTCTGGCATTTGAAGTCACCCTATCCACACCGAATACCATCATCATCCTCCTCCTCCACCCCTTCATCTTCCATTAAATTACTAATAATCCCATTATTCTTACCGAAGACAGGACACCGAGAAGCGGAGGAAGAATTCCTGCATCTATGGTGGCCTGGATCTGATCCGAGTTACCGGCCATCACGTTGGACACCGTCCACGCCGCTTCCTTCTGGACCGTCAACTTGCTATGACCCAGAAGTTCACGTAGAGCATCCAGAGCCTTGCCATCGATGACCACTTGTGTCTAATCAATAACATAACATTATTAATCGATTACAAATGACTAGATGGTCCATTGGTCATCAACTTACCTGTTCGTCGTTCCCGGTTACAATGTTCCCGATGGCGCGGAGAGTCGGAGTAAGGATAGAAAGGTCTTCGGCGCGGAGGAGTTCGCAAAGCCGCGGTACCACGCCGGAGTTGACCACTTCCTCGATCTTCTCGTTGGTTCCATCGGTGAGGTAAGAGAGAGCCCAGCATGCATCAGCAACAACCTCGCGGTCTGACGAATCAAATAAAACCATCAGCTGACTGCGACAATCCCAAAGTACTTTCGTAGTATTAATTAATAACCTTGGTGTTGCGATAACTTAAACAGCTTCGGAAGGCATTGCTTGACCACTTCAAAAGGAGGTGAAGGGTTCTTGTTGCGGCATAAGTTGGACAATGTCCAGGTGACGTTGCGAAGGAAAGTAGCCGGAGAGTCGTTGCGCACCAGATCCAGAAGAGGCTTCACGATGCCTTGGGATATTACAAAGTCCCTCAAGACCGGGCCATCACCTGTTATTAAAAAAGAAAGGGTTATGGTGAGTTCCAGAGGGTCCTTGTGGTACATTTCAACATTTCAAAGTGGTGTCTTATGGGCGGTTCCTCTACAGAAAGTCACAGTTCATTTTGTCACGGGAAACTAGTGACACGAACTCGTCCGAAAAGACGGTGACGAGGTCCTTGCGATGAGTCCCTTGTGACGAGTTTATTATGACGAGATTCGTGTGACCAGTTTCTTGTATCGTATGACGAGCTTATTGTGAAGATTCATGTGACGAAATCAATGTAACGAGTTTCTTGTGACGAGTTCCCTGTGATGAAGTTCGTGTGACACGTTTCTTGTGATTGGATTCCTGTGACGAGATTCGTGTGATGAAGTTCGTGGCGTGACGAGTTTTTTGTGATTGGATATTCCTGTGACGAGTTTCTTGTGACGAGTTTCTTTTGATGAGATTTGTGACGAGTTTCTTTTGATGAGATTTGTGACGAGTTTCTTTTGAAGATGTGACGAGTTTCTTGTATCGTGTGACGAGCTTATTGTGATGAGATTCGTGTGACGAGTTTATTGTGATGAGATTCGTGTGATGAAGTTCGTGGTGTGACGAGTTTCCTGTGTGACGAGTTTCCTGTGTGACGAGATTAGTGTGACGAGTTTCCTGTGTGACGAGATTAGTGTGACGAGTTTCCTGTGTGACGAGATTAGTGTGACGAGTTTCCTG
>JAQFZQ010001660.1:0-18062 GCA_034696005.1 Glomeris marginata | reverse complement strand
TAGTTTTAATTGTATTCATTATTTCTACTGTCCGAATATCATGGGGTGTTACAAAACCGTGTCATATCTCCTTTAAGGTTAACACTTCATTCAATTGACCAATTTCAGTAAGCAACTCCCATTGTCAAGATGGAGGCTATAGTGAGGTAAATTATGCAATCTGATGGACTGAAAACAAGTTTCCTCGATAAGGACGCCATTTTTCGAACGATTTTTCAGCCAATTGGAGAACAATGAAAATTGATGTATGAACTAGTATTAACCGCCACCACGTGGTTCAAATTGGAAACATTTCCCGGAGAAACCATGATACCATCATGTATATAAATGGATTACATCCTCCTTAGAATTTTTTATATGTTCGTGTCATGTTCATTCCAAGTTATCTCACTCTAAATTGACCAGTGGTCAACATGCTTATATAAAAACCAACACCTATTGTCAAACAAGAGCCCAATTATAATTCTAGATATTTTAGCCAAAATGGGAAAAGCATGGGAACTGCACAAGGAGAAAGTTGGATTTGTTCAAAAGACATCAAGATTGAGGAAAGTTCACATTCGCTAGCTGCCATTAATCTCAATTTTGGATTAGTGTTTTCGCAACAGCACACATCTGCTGGTCTTGGGTAACTGGTAAGGGGGGTGTAGGGGGTTTGGAGGGAGTGGTCATTATGGCGATCCGTCTTGAAATCGCCGACAAACAAGACGTCGTTAAACTTAGAGGAAATGTCAAAAGTTCATGCGTTTTATAAAATATTTTAAGCAAACGAATTTATACAGATTCAAACATTTTGCACACGAAATGCAATGAAATGAAAGAAATCAATAAAGCTGGGCTTGAGTAAAATTCATTTTTTAAAAGAAATTCACAGCTGACATCTGCATGCATGAGAGTTTAAAATGTGCACAACTAACTGTAACTGAATGTCCATGTATTTACTGAGCAAATTTGGTTTGACAAGTTTGAACACCTGGTAAAAATTGTTGGCAACTTTGAAGGAAACCAACATCAAATATTTGCATAATCACGTTTTCAATTCAAGTTAAGCGCATTTCAATTTTGTCATTGCATTTTCAGTTTTTAGCAAGGGTTTTGGTTTCACTGAATTCGAAAATTAAACTTGCCATTGGCATGGCTACCAATATACGAAATCATGAATAAATACAAATATTGGAACAATAACTCTGGAAAATAGTAAAAAGTACTAAAAGTGCATATGGTGGTATATCGATACAGTTTGTCCCATAGCACATTTTGGATTTATGGGTAATTTAAAACAGTTTCATTTTAACTTTTAGTTAATTTATTTTGTATAAAACATTTTGAACCCCTTGTGCAATTCTATTGCAACATGTTTATATTAACCTCCAAATAAAGTGTCTGTCGTGTCCTGTACAACCTTTAAAGCTACACAATAGACTAGCCTACTAAAAATTCCTATTAAAATAAATTTAAATAAAAATGTCACAGTTCTCTGTAACCCCGCGAGACGAGTAAACACAATTTGAATTTCACACCAAACTAGACTGCATTTTAATTAGTTTGCTTGAAATACGAAAATACCCAGCAAGATTTGTGCATAATTTGTTGGACATTGATGAACAATTTTCAAGGACATTTTAAATACCTTTCCCAGGATATGATGGTATATAACAGACCCCTGACCCGTCTTTTGTTTCCAATCGCCTATAGTGAGCCTACATGTCTTTGTGGTTGTTGGCTTTGGCCTCTACATAATGTGAATTGAGCTGGGTGGGAGGGGCATAAGGGGGTCAAATCTGAAATCGATACTCAGGAGGCAAAAGTTAGTGAAGTAAAAAAAAGAATCATTCCTTGTTGCTAATTATTAAACCGACATCAAATCCAAAACAAACCACAACCTCGAACCGATCGAATTCTAACACCATTAAATATTAACTGCATATAGTCAGCATTGATTTCATCCACAGACAACACCATTTTTTTGTTTGCCCAAATAATATAAACACCCCCACCCTATAATATACAAGGCAATTGGATATTTGCAAGAACCTAGCTACTCAATACACACCAAATGGGCAAATAAGTTTGAGGACCATTTTAGGAACTAATTAGGGTGAAGCATCAAAACAATTTGGCCCCCCTGGTGGCCAAACGCCGCTAGCAGAAGCGCCCCTGGTAGCGTGTGCACATTTTTAATTGTTTACAGGAAAACTAATAAATGAATACTGGAAATCGTTGAATTACGAGTTGCAGCATACAGTCTTACAATTTACTAATAAATTTGAGCGTTGTAGTTAACTTTTACTATTTTTGCGGTGCTCCCAAACTTCATAAAAGAACTCCATGCAGTTTGGGAGCACCGCAAAAATAGTACAATTAACCTACAACGCTCAAATTTATTAGTAAAATGTAAGACTGTATTCCGCAACTCGTAATTCAACGATATCCAGTATTCCTTTTTTAGTTTTCCTGAAAACAATTAAAAATGTGCACACGCTACCAGGGTGCTTCTGCTATAAAAAAAAATAAAATCACGGCATACAGGACTGGTTAATTTCGATCCAATGTGAATGATATCTGGGGATGAGTCAAAAAGCAGGTGGGCACCATGTCTGTATTGAATGTTGTGCATTGTTTGGAGTGTGGGAACTGGTCGCATGAGCTCCACCTATACTGGCGACAAAAATACAAAAATCCATGCCGTCATCACAACAACAAGACTGTACGACGACAACAATCCACAATCGCAATCTTCAGCACATGGTATATATGCATGCAAGTTAGAAAGGCGTGCGCATGCGCTGTGCACAGGGTGGGAAAGTGCGCACCAGGTCACACAACAAGGCAAGCTTGCGACGCGAACCAATCGCATTTTCATCGCCAGAAAACACCGAGACAATACACCCAGTGCCGCTTGCAATATTTACAAATGCAAAAATACCATAAAGACATGAGGGTGCGCATGTGTGTACCTCGTGCACGTGCACACAGCCCATGAATATCTAATGAGCGGCAATGATTTTTTTCCTCCATCAAATCATTCACGCCACTAAGTCAGCTATATAAACCGCAAATCCAACTATGCATCATATACAATCATAATCACCGGGATTTTTCCGATAAAATCATTTCTGTTAATGTCAGCTATAGACAAAACACTTTTTTTAAACAGGGATCAAATCATGTGTCTCGTTCTGGATCGTCAAGATCATTCCAAGATAGGTGGGTTGTATAAATTAGAGATATTGACCAATGTTATTTCAAACACATTGACGAAAACAGATTTGAAATCGGCAAAGGAACAGAGGAGTAATCACAATAAATCATCTGCATTTGCCCCAAGTTGAAAGGTTACAGCAGCAGCGCAGTAGTGCTTCACTGCATAGCATCTGTTGTTAACAGTGTAGTGCTAACTTGGGGCAAATGCAAATGATTTGTTGTGATTACTCCTCTGTTTGCCTGCCGATTTAAAATCTGTTTTCGCCAATGTGCTCAAAATAATAACGGTCAAATATCTCTAATTTATACAACTCACCTATCTTCAAAACTGGCGAAGATAAATTCGGAATAACCTTGACGGAATGTTTCAAGGTCAAAAATATTGTCACCAATGGATGGCCCCCTATGACATTACAGATGGAAACGTTATTACATTTGCAATTATTCACCACAATTTCAAGATATAAGCAAAATGACCAGACTTTCCGGACACCCTGTATATCTATTCATTGAAACTTCAATTAATTTTATAAGTTCAGCACAACCCAAACAAAACTTCTTATACTAAAATTCTAAGTTTACTCTGTTATTAAGTAAATATTAACTGCAGATTTGCCTTGTACACTATATATGCATGCATATTTATTTTATAGGCGTTTGCAATTTTCCTTTCATCTCAAGGTTTATAAACAATTTAAATGTCAGAATATAATGTAAAATGTAATCTCTGAGCAGCGATACTGACAGTTGAAAGGACAGAAAAATTATACAGCATATATACCCAACAAGCAAAACATGTGTTGAAGATAACAAGGCAAATAATTACACCGTTAGCAAAATACTTGCATTGTAATTACTGGAAGGAAAACTTTTGCAACAAAGACAATTAACCTTGCAGAAATGAAAATATATAATGAACAAGTGATTATAAAAGATTAGAAAGGGAGTTGAATACAGAGGAATATGGAAAGTGAATCAACAAACACTATTTTTTATTCAGTTGTTATAATATAGAAACTGCTCAATTCTTTAATTCTGAACCACCCAGTTATATGTTGCCACCGTTTTTCACATCTTACTTTATAAATCGGAGGAATGTTTTACACTGTCGTTATGGACAAGTGTATATGAGAATGTTGAACAGCGATGTGGGATCAAGTTTTATCAGCTGGGCCAGTGGCGATATAGACCAAGGACCGGAAGTGGAGGACGCGTGTGTGAGCCCACAGATTAGCGCAAGGCACGTGGTCATGCGGTCACGTGGTCAACACAAGACGACAACACAAAAACCAAAAGACACAAGAAACACTCTGCACTATACGGAATATAACGGCGGAACCGTTTCAAGTGCCACTTTGGGCATTTAAGTATATTTTGTGTCTCTACTCTAAAAAGCTAGAACAAAGCAAATACTCAAAGTGCCGACCCAAATGGCTACAACAACATAATTATTATAGTATATACAGCCATACTGCTAAGTTAAAACCCTGCAGAATCACTGCCGCATTCCGACTAAATGTCATTTCGCAAATTTCACACTCACCCAAATGTTGGGGAATATAGGACACTTGACTAATGGTGATAATGCTGGGGCACCCATAAAAATTATATGTCAAATAACATATATTCCTAGTATTAACGCCTAATTACAGGGTACAGCGCCACCTGTTGACAAGCTTTGAAATCCGAATATGTTGCTGGAATAAGTTATAATAGCATAATTATATTTGCAAGTTTCTAAAATTATAACAGTCAAGGGGACATCGTTTCCAATATTCATGGATTAAAATAACATTTGCACTTGATATATCCTGTCACATTACATTATAATACATATTTGCAGGTAAGCTTTCCGTTATAACGAAAATTACACATTGCTTTTCAAACATCAGTATTACCTATATGCTATGATAATATATTTGGCTTGTTCAAAATTTTAATTTCCCGGAAAATCAATTTGTTTTAGATATAGGCTACGTAATAGTAAATATAGACTATAAAAATCAGTTTCGTATATTGTTCCAATTGCACAGCCCATGCAGTTGAATGCAATCATTTGCAATGAAAAATGTGACTGTATATATCCTGCAAATAAAGTCAATAATATACTGGATAGTTTTGGTGTCCACCTGGCGACAGCTGTGTGAACTCCTCATTCATTTCCCATGAAAATGTCAACTATCATGTCGGAGTCAAGTGCTGGCTGGACCACAGCTTCCCACAATACTTCATTTGGGACAAAGAAAAAGTGGAATTGGTGTATTTGCCCGTGTATTTCTTGCAATATCCAGTTCCCACAGCAATACATTAATCTATATAAATTTAAATAATCAATAAAACCGAAATTCACTAAAATCCCTATTTGTCATCTACATAATATGTATGTATACAAATAAATATATTTATTATAAGACTATGTGAACAGCCAGTTTCCGTTTAAAGAAACGTTGCCTTGTCAACTTGAAAAATCATATCTTTGTTTCTTTGACTGATTACTAAAAAGGTCAGTGACATTACAAACACAAACATAATATACTGAATTTAGTTTTTTTATATATTCAAATAGGCTTATATACCAGAACAGAAAAGCCAAAGCACATGCACTTTTATTTTTTAACATCCAGGATAGACATTCAATTTACATTGAATCATTGCAGCAAATTAATTGAAAATGTTTATTATAACTAGAAATAATGAATTTGTTTATAGTAGGGCCCTGTACTGGAAATGTAGGCCACAGTTAGGCTTAAACCAGACTACAAATGTAGGCCTACATTAGGGTATATATATATACCATTTCATTTTTTTTATTATTTCACTGACATTGTCAAATTTTGCTATCTTTTGTAAACTCTATTCTGGAAAATATTAACTATACATTTATTTAGTACATGCTGTTATTAGTGAACCATTTGGTATATGTGAACCTTGTGCACATAATTGTGGTTTATTGAAGGATGAATGAGTGAAAGCTGAACAAGACCACACATGGGTTTGAATATTGGACTGTGGGCTGGCAAAAAGCCGCTATATGTCTTTTGGGGTCCATTTAATCAAATTAGCCTGTGCTTTGGTCCTTGATGTTCTACATAAAGGCTGTGTAAGGGCCTCGATGACCGCACAAGACTGTATAGCTGCATATAAGAGAAGGGAAGAAGTGAATTGAGAAAATAAGGCGGGTGGAAAGATGGGGGAGCATCAAGAATGGACATTTGGACAAAGGCATTTGGTCCCTCACCAAACCGAGTCCTGCTGGCTACCATTGTTTAAACAGGAAGTCACCATCCATGGCTCCTTGAACACCGACCGGTAGTATATAGTAACCTAACCGACATCTTTCTTTATTTTACGCAAGACCGAGGAAAGCGACCAACAAATGAATCGCTACCAAAGCAAATTTCTACTTAGGTTTACTTACATAACGGCCACAATTGTATACAGAAAAGCAGATAAAAGTACAAAACAAATAATAAACATAGTCAGTAGTAAATATTACTGCTTTATATGCTATAGAATAGATTGTCAAACTATTTGTTTTCCCTTTAATATAGACAATCTAAACCTACTTCTGGGTGTTACTTAAAATTGGCATGCAGAATCCTCAAGTCAAGCAGAAAAATATTTGCTAATAATAGTTTCCACTGCTCATCAGTCACTCAAACCATTTATCATCTTTACCCGTTCTGCCCCCAACAGCTTAATCATCTGGTGACAATTTCCTAAATTAACTTGAAACGAATCAATTATCTCCGAGCAATTCTTTCGACAATTGCGAAATTTCATTTACACATTTTTAATTAATTTCAAACATTACAAAATTTCAATTGTGCACTGCATGGGGTGCCCTATTTCATTTTTGCAATTTCATTTTGAAATATCCGGCTATTGTAAAATACAATTATAACCTTACATTTTTTAATTATATAAACAATAAGCAAAATGAGGTTACATGCGCATTCATGGCATCTTAATATTTCATGTAGTATACTATATTTGCATGCACTATGCATGTGCTTGCTTCAAGTTGAACCAAAATGAATAACTGATATTATTACATATAACATATTAGAAAATTAAAGTATTTAAAATTAAAATTAATTAATAAATCAAATCCATTATTACTAAATGGAAACATTGTGCTTATATAATAATATTATAGTTACATTTTTTTAAAAGAAATTTCAACATAAACACATTTGAAGGCGTGGCTAATGTTTTCCCCCCAATGTTGACAACCTGATTTTCCAAGAAATGTTGATCTTGAAATCCAGACGTTTATTTACATTCACCTCGAATAACTCCACACTATATGCTCTTATACTGGTAAACTAAAAACAATATGGCAGCTATTTCCACAACTAAACTCATTTGTTTACGAACAAGCAAATAACTGCAAGCAAGATGGCCGCCATGTTTTCCCTAACAATGTATGTAGCCCTACACCGCGTGAATTAAGCTAGCTCGCATGCGCAGGACATCGATTAGCTTTTTAAAAGAAACAACGCCAAATATCGCTCAGAAAAGCTTCGCACATGTTAAACATTCAGATAGAACTTTAAATGTAAACCAAGAAAAAATGGCATCTAAACGGCCGGCTGCATCTCAAGTCAAGGAACGGATGTGGGCAATTTGACGCCACCAAACCTTTGTGTAACATGGTGACATTTTATATATGCATGCATGTACACCTTACAGAACACAAATCACCATTGGTCTTTTGCGATAGAATAATATGACTTGTTAGCCGAGACAAATCTTACAAATCCCCACTTTCTTTAGAAAAGATTGGCAGAATTGTCTCGACAATTCTAAGAATTTAAACCCAAGTACCATTTCCTGCCTAAAATACCTCGGTCATGTCAAAAAATACCCAGAAGTTTGTATATAGGATTGAAAATTTAACTATATGAGTACGATTTAGACAAAATTGTTATAAGATTATCATTCTTCTGAATATGGTTTCTAAATATAGCCTACATATTATAGCACTCCTTTGAAGCCATGTTGACGTCACAAAATGGTCAAAACAGCAAAAGTTAAAATTAATTTTTCAGTGTATGTTAATAATTTTTTATTAATTTCGATTAGAGATTTCAGCTACTTGTTTCATTCAAGGTTTTACTTCATATACTACCCTATAGGCTAAATAAGTTTCAGGGTATACCTTATGTCAATTCACCTTTAAGAAACACTAAATATTGCATACCTATACTGTAGTTTGTATTTACTATTCATTAATAATGAACAAGTCCCAACCAGATGTTCCAGAAAATACTGGCTGCATGCTTAGAAATTTTAGCAAATGTCACAATAATTCTAATTACTATTATAAACAACCAGGTGTTGCATCATAATTACAAGTTTTCACTGACCTTTAATTCCTATACAAATTTATTATCACCACTATTTAAAAAATGGATTCATTTAATTTGTAAATTCAAATTAGACACATAATTTTGTATTTGAGTAGAACAAGCTTCTGGAACAACTAAAACTTTTACGTTTGCCTGTAATTAGTAAAGCTAGAATAATAACCCAATCTCGTACAAGTGCAAACTTGCACATGCCTCTCAGTTTGTAACAATGGCGGAATCACAATTATAATTCTTAAAAATCATACCTACAGATAATATGCTTAAATAACAAATAAAATAGAACTGATAAGGAAGTTTTTGAGACGTACCGGGAGAGCTTTCTTCGGAGAGGTCACTGATGGACGGTACTTTCTGAATGGTGGAGAGGGAACGCCGAGGCATTATGGGTACACAGGCCTCGTCTTTTTCGGTTTTAATATGGCCGATCGATGTCCTCAGTCGGTCGCGTTCGAGCATTTCAAACTTTATCTGCACAAAGAAGTTGCAAATTAACTTCAAATCGCCATCAAATTGCCTCATTTTATTTCCCCGTTTCATTAAACTTCATCAGAGTGGCTTTTGAGAAGCTCCTTACTGGAGCACTCCCCCTGGTGGCGTTAATAAGTACCAAGGCGCTCCTGTTATAATATCGCAAGACAAGTCACATAATATCTGTGCATGAATAACAGTGCAAGTATTTTATTTGTGTGTCGAGATTGGTGAGTCATGGTGCAAAGACAAAGGTGAAATAATATTCAATGAATTTAACATGCAAGAGGCGTTCACGTTACATATACAGTGTTCCAACATTACAGTGTTGAAACACACACACACATAAGCATTTCAAACAATACAGACACTTTTCTCAGTTGACAGGTTCATGGCGTCAACGGGTGCAAAATTATAGCTTGGGGATGAACGACTTGTTCAAAAAATATAAGAACATTCACAACTTCAAACATTCACCGGTTACTTTCACACCTTAAATCAGTGAACCTCAGAAAAGTTTTCTTTTGTATTGTCATGCATTTACAATTGAACCATTTATAGTTTACACAGAAACACTATTTGATGCATGACGAATTTTTCCAACAAGTATGTGACGCAAAAATCAAATTAATTCCAAAAAAGCCACAGAATATTTTGTATAATAAATTATGCAAATACTGATGGTTACAATTGAAATTATAAAATATTTTAATCTCATTAAATTATTGTAGTATTACGTATATGTACACGAGTGTCAACTGTATTCCACAAAACTTCAAAATAAATTTTGCTTATTTGAGGAAAAACACAAAACCACTAATAGCAGCAAATGTTGGTAATAGTATAACAAATAATACGTTTTATTTCTCGATTTATTGCACAATTATTTCCACTGTGTAGTCAAGCAGCGTCGAATTAAAACGATTCAACTGCGGCTGTTTTTGATGACAAAAAATATTATCATGCATGCACACAAAATCATACAAAACACATTTTTCGTTATTCCTTGAAAAATACAGGCCTCATGTATACTAGGAACTACTCACAACTATGCAGGACTACGCCAGGAATGTCACTTCCTTAAATTGTTACCTACTACATCTTTGTTGGAAGTTGCACTTCAATTGTTCCAAATTCTGTATAACATATCCTCAAATAAATTCACTACAGTTAGTTGTGTTATTATTGTGAAGCAATATGGTTTTCCCTAATTTCTGTATTGCCTTAATAAACAGTGCAGTTTCCTTTAGTGTTTAACTTGTGCATATATTTTAGTGACCATATCCAACTCAATTATGTCTCATTGAAATCATTTTCATTTCATCTCAAACAGCCAATCATGGGAGTAGAAATTTGTAATTTTGGGGAATGCCCAGTTCACTATAGTAAAGAACCTCCCTCAAATTCCCTTCAGATCCTTTTTGATGACATAACTTATGCACGATCCCTATGCACTGCTGGACTTATCCGTGTGCATGACCTATGACAGCAAATTCGACCTTGGAGTTTCAATTGCAAGGAATCAAACTTTAGACTTGTTGGCAAAATGCCTAGCAACTGACTCATTGGGAAAACTCGAGCTTGAAACGCCTACGAAAGCACGTGACCCGACATAGGACTCCATTTTAGTTGGGGAGCATTCAAAAATAACGTTCCTGTTGGTCTCAATATGCTCTAAATATTATTGAACATGCAAACATTCAATAAAAAGGTCTTGATTACATAAATCCATTATTATATTAAAAGTGTTTGGCACTTTATAAGGAAGCTTAAATGCAAGATTCACAAACTTAAATAAGCATTTAGAATGATCCTTTCAGCATTGCTTTCAGGCAAGCCTAAAAAGCAAAGACATCGCACCCTGAACCTTAATACTGCTCAACTAAAAAATGTTCAAATAAAAAATACACCAAGTGAGTGATCTCAATAATGACTGAACTTAAACGGTACACATCAGTCGCGAATTACGAGTCTTAATATGATACGCATTTCCACATATATAACACATGCAAATAATTGCAGGTCACATGATTGTAACCCCTCATGAAAAAGTTTAAGAGCCTCTAATAATGAAGGGGCTCTGAAATTTTTTCTCCCCATAAAACGATAATGGCAACTGTAATTTAAAAAATAAAAAATTACAATAGCAGACGTCAAGTTTAGATCCGGTTGTTTGTGGAATTACAATGACGTCATCGACGTAATCATAACAAGGGCAAAAAAGAACTAGTATTTGTTTTGATATTTTCATCATAATGCAATAGTTGTAATCTTATAAGTCAAATTACAATGAGTCATTTACAGTCACCAGGTGGCAGCAGTGGCAAGGCAAAAGTTATGCCTATATAACTATGCCTGATTGTTCAAACTTGCAAATGCAAATTTCTACAGTCTAAGTTAGGACACTGAAAAGTTAACAATATAATATTACACTTCAAAGCTAGCTTTTCAATTGAAGAACTGTCAAATAGCCAATGACATTCTATTTCTCAAGATACATACGATAAAAAAAGTTTGAATTTTATTGCCAATGGGATCATATTAAATAATTTACTAGTACTACATCATCAATGGATACATTTTTTCCAAATGAACTATAAGGAACACATTTTAAAACTTTTCAAAAACTCACTTTTGAAGATTTCAATAGAATAAATTTTACAGCAATGTGACAAATGCAAAATTGCTTTCAAAAATAATTTCAGCTCGTTTGTGTGATAATAGATTAATATCACCTTTGGTTTTGTTGCAAAACAATGGTCCATGCAACATCAAATTTAGCAACATGTGGAGCAGCAGCAGCAGGTGAATGAAACGTGGAACATTGCCATTGCACTGAATACGATTACAGATTCAACAACTACCTATATAAACTCTCACTTCACGTCAATCATTATTTGTATGCACATTTTGAGCATTGAGAGAGAGTAACACGAGTCCCGATTGTGGCATCAACCTCCGGGTATGGCACTCAGATGTCATCAACGAGGCTATCATCGATGTGCAACAAAGGTAAAAAGCCGGGAAAAAGACGCAAAGGTCATCACCAACATGCTGATCATCGTGGGAACTTAGCCGTCACCATAGGGACCTACTCTGACACCTCGTAGAACAGCAACCAACTCTTATTATAGAACAATGGAAACCTTTTCACGCTGACCCACATGTTTTCTCCCAAGTGCCATCAAAGTGTAATGTTATGCAAATTCAAACAGCCAACAGGTTGAAAGGTTACAGGGGAAAAAATCAACTCTTATTAAAGAAAAAGTTAAATAAATTAAAATAAGTAATAGGGCTTGTGTGTTGCATTGCATCTTTTTCATAGGTACTCATCATATTTGACTTGTTTGGTAAATTTTAAGTGTTGGGCAAAGTCAGTTAATTTATCTATTAACTATGACAATTAATATTAACGACCAGGCTTGATTAAATCAACAGTGGAATTAATACATACAAATTGGCAATGTAAACAAGTATAAACTTTTATTTGTATGTACTTGCGCGCCCTCTGTCGACAAATACAGGAAATAAAGCTTGAAATTGCAACGTCCTGTAGGCATTTATATTTTTTTAATCTTGAATCCTTGTTACATAAAATTAGTTGTAAATTTCATTCTGATACCAAGCTGATGACAATACTTTAAAAAATCAAATGTGCTATTTTTGGGAAGTTTGAGGAGGTTTTTATTTTTTGAGACACCAGTGATAATTATTCTTGATATTGCTATACCATTAAACTACAATAATATTAATACATATTCCACACAATAACAGATGGAATATATACGAACAGCAGCGCCATCTACTGCTATCTCATGACACTAACAAAGCATTCGGTTACACCTTTTTACACGGACCACTGCAGATGTAATTTTCCTCAAAATATGGTATTCATGCTTGAGATGGTTAGAAATGCAATTTTGCTACAGGAATCAACAATACATTAGGAAATCCCACATCATAATTAAATTAATATGATATAACAAAGGGGCAAATTCAATTTTACAGTACATATATTCTTAAAGGTGAACTGACAGGGCGACAGGGTGCCATTGGGTAAATTGGGACTACTGGCCAATTAGTCTGTCCATGATTGGCCAGAAAGGGTATAGTTCAGAGTCCAAGTCAGTTCACCTTTAATGGGTACCAACATTAATGTAATTGGCTAAAATTTGTGATTAGGATGATAACTGTGTATTATTTTCAACTACAATGCTATGTAATTTTCCATGTGTTAAAACTTGCAACCACATTGTGTATACGTTTTCATGGAATTAAATTTATACGGTGTAATTTGGCCTAAAATATTTTTGGCACAAGTAAAATAGGCTTGTGAAGGCGTTATTTGGCATTAGAGGGCGCTGCTGTACTACCAGTCAGTGTTGGCCATTACTCTACTAATCGAGTTTATTTCGCTACGAATCAAAGCCTAAGTCGGTCATTATCTAATATACGCCTTCCTCGGGACACAAGGGATATTAATAAGATTTTAAGGGGGATGGATGAAGGTTCTAAAAAATATTTTCTCCCATGGCCTTGGAACAGTGCTTATTGCTTCCACTATGTATAGCCTTCTTTTATTCCACCACTTCTTCATGCATGTTTTGTCTTTACCATTTTTTCCCCACTTCTTTATATACCTACTACGAATTACTCCTTTGGCATATGGGGTAAGTTCTGAAAAAATAAGGAGCACGCACTCTTCTAATTTGCACAACCCCAAAGATTACCAAACTAATAAATAAGCAAGGGTGTGCATGAAAGTGCTTCATAAGCATGTCATTTGTTGAATTAGGGTAGGAAAATTCACCTATAATTATATATTATTCATGTCAAAATATTAATTACAGCGCACAAATATATAATAAAGTGTCAACTTGTCATAAAGGGAATTTTGGTTATTACAAATGCACAAAAAACAAACATTTCTTAACATTTTCTTTGAAAAACTTGATATAATTTAGTAGCTTTAAAATCATGTGGTTGAATTATAGTTAAAAATTGCAGTAAGCAGTACATAAGTTGGGTTTCATATTTCAGGGTCAATTTCATGTTTTTCTTTACAGTTAAAAATTCGGTGTTAGTTTCTTTTAGAAAGTTAGTAATTTAAGATGGCGGTTCATGTGAAAGAAGTGACGTTGGAAATGATAATGTTTAAGAAGATATTCAGAAAAATGAAAGTTTGGTAGGCGGGTAAGTTAAGGACGAGGACCTTCCATAATAGCGTACTATAAAAAGGAAGATCTTTGATCCATCATTAGCCATTCTATTTCTGTCCTATCGGAAACAAAACTCACATCTGTGCTCTACTTTAAGTTATGTGACAGTTTGCACTGACCGCAGCGACCCTTCCGTCAAGTACCGTGCTGACAATGTTATTGCCAAATTATTTTTAACTTAAATACATACAATGAACACCACCAACCTCCACATTCAGGTTATTTTGTTATTACAAAAAAGCGCATTCATACCAATACCACAAAATTTGCAAAATATTTCCCATGTTTTTGGATCTCAAACAAAGTTACAAATTAACTGTAACTCCATAGTATTACTATATTGTACATAATTTCACAGCCATAAATCAGGCTCTCATTAAAACTTCTCAATTAAACCTATAAAAAGTTTTACTTCCAATTTCTTGTGACAAGTATGCAAGAATTTTTCATTAGTCGATCCCTACTAATTTATTTCTCACAACTGATGCAAATATTGTTTCCTATATAATATGCAATTAACAATTGTTAATGTTGAATGGAAACAAATACCTATACATTTCAAAAATATTACTATTTATGGAGTTTATGAAACTTATTTCATTAATTTTGAGTACTTTTCTTGTTGGAACAATATTATAGTAATTTTTAAATTAATCAAATAGTGTTAATTATTATGTCTTATACGCACCCATAAACTTTCCTATATTCTATTAATACATACAAACTTACGTTATAGTGTACATTTAAACTGTCAGTCATGCATCAAAATCACAAACCACTTTAGATATAGTAAAGTGTAGTTTGAAAGATGGCAATAAATTGGAGAGACTTGGACACTGTCATGGCAAGGGTGTGAGAGTTAGAAAACTAGCTTTCTAAGTCATCGGCTGATTTCCTGATCGAATTATTTCTTGGGCGGGGAAAATTCAGTGATTGGGCAGCACAAACGATGAGAATGGCACGCATCCTGTTTCCGACACTTGTTGCCTTTCAAGCAAATCAAAACTGCCGCCATTTTCCACACATCACACGTCAATAAAAACGACAAAAGCTAATTTATGACAATTCGCTGCAGTCAATACAAGCCGACAACTTTCGCCTAATTGCGTCCATATAATCGTTATCACTGTACAGAAATCCCGAGTGAACCAGCTACTATATTTATAAATATTACATGATACCCATAATATAATTTCCAAACAGGTTTCAAAAATTGTTCACAAGTATTACAAGCGAATATTAATATCCAAATATTATTCTTTGAAAAATTCTACTACTAACACAAAGAAAGACTGATGACCAGTTACAATTTATTATGGAAAATAAAAAAGTTTCGACTTTTATTTTTTTTTTAATAAAAAGTTTAAAAACTATGCAAAATCTTAAATGTACACATCAAAGCTGCATATCTAGCTTTATCCAACAACAAAATAGAGCATCTTGAGACATTTCTCTTATTTTGACCACAATTTTAATAAACCATATTAATAAAAGTCCGTTTTCTGTTTGCGCAATTTTAATTAACACAATTTGCCATATCAATGTAATAAACATTTGCTGATATTGTATGACAATTAATATCAAAAGTTCAGAGGTCAGTGCAGGGTATCGAACATATTTACAATCAAAATTAGTTTTTTTATCACCCGTAGCAATGCATTAAAATACCAATGTTTACATCTTTTCTTGATCACATAATAACAAAAAGAAATACACTATCCATGTTTTCATTTAATAGGAACATTGATGAGTGTGTGCATCATGCTTTAGAATAAATAAGTATAAGAATTCAATTTCGAAATAAATGGTTGTAGGAAACACTTTTACATCTGGCCCCCTCAAATATCTATATCATTCACAGTTTACAGTGAGTAAGTCTATTTTTATCACTCTTTACGCTTTGATTGATTATACACATGCATCCATGAAACAAAGTCTTCCTTTTCTTTCTACATATTTTACGTTACAAATCGTGGTCATGTCTCTCATTTCTCATTGATAAATAAGTATATAAACTTTCAAACATTATGTATCAATTTTTCTTGATAACGTCTGGACTCCAAACATAAATAATTATAAACATTACCAAATTCCTCTTACTATGTCAAATTTGCCGCACAAAACCTAATTATTTTATAGCCAAATTAAAATTTCTGCAGTATTTTTTTTAAATAAGCCACTAAAATCAGTCAAAATTTTTCAACTTCAAACAATGAACTTATTTTTAAAATGTTCGCCCATAAAAATTTTACATGCAACATGAAGCAAATAGTTACTTTTTTAATGTTAGCATGGTTTATTTTATAACAACTAGCAAGTTTATATTTTCCCACCTTTCAGGAGCTTTATTTCAATGCAAAATTTGTTTTTCATACACCCAACTGTACTGTAGATTTCAAATTTCAAAATGTACTGCCACAGCGCTGCCACAGTATATGTATACCAGGAGGGATTGTCAACTGAGTGTTATTATACCAGTGTTATGACGTCAGAGAGCAGTTGCAAGTGCGAGTTCGGTGGACAGGTGTCGTGCACATGTTAGCCCTGTGGCCGATTAACCCAACTAAATGTATACAGCCAGCCAGTGTCATATGATTCTAGTTATAAAAGAGGGAAACACTGCGCATGCGCAAAGAAGAAACATTCATTAGTCTACAAAGACCGTTGTAAACAAACAGACCTTCAATTCAGACCATGCAGTCAGGGTTCATATAAATTGTTCTAACAAAAATCTCCCTTTGGCATTTAAACTAAACAATGAAAGACCCTAAATTTTACATTTTTCAAGTTTTAAATGAAAATATGTATACTGGCAAAATGTTAACAACTCAACATGCATTTTCATTCATGTGTTCACTATAATTAAAGCACTTACATGTAGGGTATGTAATATCATAATCTGAGATTGAAGATAATAATGGCGACGTTGCATAACATGCTTACCTGCAAAGCGCCACCTTCAGGTCAACAAACAGAATAATCACTTAGGTAACAGACCATATAAACATGTTTACTAGTATATAAAAGTTGGGGAGGTATAGAGTGATATCATCCACTCTTGGTGATATAGATGGTGAAAATGACAAGAGATATACTAATGGAAAGTTGGTGAGGCAACAACTGTACTACTACCTACATTTTTTGTCTAGTGTGTTCTTTTTTGGAAAAGTACAAAGTGAACGCAGCTACGCAAACATCGTAATCACAGTGTTAATCTGAACAATAGTTTAGTGTCGCCGTTGGCCGCTTGGAGCGCTGCGATCGGAGTTTGTTACTCCTCCCTCCCCCAAAAACTTTTGGATATGCCTTCGCTTGCCAGATGTGTAGACTATGTTGTTGTTGTCACATGAATTAACTAACGTCTGCTCGGAAAAACACTCGACTCAAACGAATGACGACCTCGAAAGGCACTCGACTACATTTCAAAAACCGATCGCCTACAAGTTGCAAAAAAATAATCCTCAATGGTCCGATTGTGTGTAAACTTGTCATTTATGGGTGCTATCCTATCGACGCCATTACTGATAAAATCCTATCAATTGGACAGTTCAAACGAAAACAGATTCGAGATAACACCTCGTTTTATAGTGAACTTGACAGTCAATTTCAAAATTTAGTTCACAGCAAAGTCTTCAATCAACTCCAAAAACCGCCATTTTTAGTTATCAAATATCCTAGCTATCATACAAAGGTTAGGATTACCGCACAAAATATACTCATGCAAAATATTATATCACAGCTGATAGACCCTGCCTATGGACCCAATAACCATTTCCAAATGAAAGTATACAAGTTT
>JAQFZQ010001659.1:0-18062 GCA_034696005.1 Glomeris marginata | reverse complement strand
CTCAACAAATTTAGGGAAATGATTGTCTTTGCGATTAAAAATAAGCAAAAATACCCTGGAACTTCTCCTTTAAACATGTACTACATTACTATGACATTTTATGAAATTGTAATCTCATTAAATTGCGTTATTCAAAATAATGAAAAAAACTTTCTAATATTAAAATTTGCAGTGTTCAATTAATAAATACTGTACCTACTATATTACACTTATTTCGAATACATATACTATATATGTACTAATTTGCTATTAGATTTTACGAGAATTAATTTAATTTTTTCATTAAAAATGATGAGAAACTTTAAAATATTCGCTTATTTAAAGTGTTCAATTAATATTGAATCGCCCTGTTTCAAAAAACAAACAAATCTAATGCTACATTCATTATCTTTCACTTATAATATAAGTATACATATATACTACATTATTATATTACTTATGAGATTGTAATGAAATTTTGTATACAAAACAACAGAAAACTATTGTTCGATTATTTTTGAACCGCCCTGTATTTAAAAGATATAAATTAACAGGACGTAATAAATGCTTCATATTATGTAGTGCAGGATAGTTTGGCATGCATGGGAAGGTATAGTTGTTGAATTTTGTTAGGTTTTAAAAGCGTACATGGACAGGTGATGAATGGTTTTTCCGGTTTTTGCGGAATGGATTTGAATATTTCAGTGATGGCAAATGGCGTTCAGGCTGTTTATCATAAATGTGCAGTGGCATTTTTTGCTGTCAGTAGTTGCGAATATAAATAACGGTTGCTAGTGTCACTACTGCAAATGCGTTTGACTAGCGATAAAATTCCCTTCGCATCCCAACCAAATCTAACTTTTACAACCATAAACACTTTCCTCCAAATATTTAGAAAGTTTAAATTTAGTTTTTCTCTCAGCTTTTCAACCATTTCACCTCTTTTTTTTAGCAACACCACCGATTTAAAACTATTTCATGGAGTACATTATAGAGTACTACATTATTAAACAATCTATCAACTCGCAGGGAAGCTTGGTGTAAGTTGACTGTAAAGGAAATTGACTTTGAAAATGAAATTAGCTTTAAAAGGAAATGAAAATTTATAATTGAAATATTAATTTTAAGGTTTATGTTGGAATAATAATAATGACATTCATTCATTCATTCATTCATTCATTCATTCATTCAGTTGACTGTAATAAAATTTAGCATTGATATAAAATTAAAATGTGTTGAATTTCAAAACATTAAAAATATGTTAGTTGATTAAACTTATTGCAATTATCCTGCATGTAGTTAGTTAGTAAGTTGACTGTTTAGGAAGTCAAAAATAGCATTTGCTTTACAGATTTCAGGTGGGGGCATGAATTATTAAGTTGACTGTAAGGAAAGTTTACATTGATAACGCGTTGGAATGATTTTAATTAAAGATATTATCTAATTAATGTGAAATTTCTTGACAATTAGAAGACTACAAGTTGACTGTATGGGAAGGTTTACAGAGTTGACTGTATAAAATAATTCATCTGTAGGATCCAGCTTACCATATCCTAGCATTTAAATATGTTTTAAATAGTAAATTTCCTAATCTATAAATTATTGACATTGCTTTTGCAATTAATTTATGTATATGCAAGCTGGTCTCTGTATAGTAGTTGTTTATCCGACTTCTGCATAAAGTAAACGTACTGCATTTGCGTTATTTTACTAGAGGAATGTAATAGTTTATGTACAAATGCAGTATGTATATTGTGAAAATAAGTTTTGTTGCAATAAAAAGCGGAGTTATGAGGGAAAGCCGCCCCTAAAAGCGACCCTTCCGTCAACATTTGCTAGATTTTCTTTCTTTGTCTCCTAAAATTCCTTGGTTAATAAAGTCCTCTTTTTTCTCTCTCCTTCTCTACTTTCAAAGTAAACGTTCTCTCTGCTTCAGTAACTCTGTGCACATATAAAGAAAGAAATAAATCTGATAAAAAAACTAAATTTAAAAGAGGTATGACAAGAATTTTCCTTCTTTCTTGAAACTTAAGCTAATGTTGCTTTGACGTCATATACGGAAAATACGAGACGGAAAACACGATATATACCGAAAATACCGATATGTATCGATATTTTGTTTACCTATATATAGTAGATAGGGTTTCAAATGACGTCATTAACCGCCATCTTAGTTGTCAGCCCAACTTTTAATAGGGTTCATACGTTAATTGGTGGGTCAAGTGTCATGGTTTCAAATTATACACCAATCAAGAAGGCTTAATTGATATTGCAACATGGCGGACAGAAATCCGTGACGTCATAGGAAATAGTGCATAATTTGGGAAATGCAAAATAATTTAGACATTATGTAAATTATTTAAAGTTTGGTTAGCAAGAATAAGAAAAATTTCGAAATAAAACTTTTGTTATTTTTCAATACCACATTGTTAAATTCTACTAAATTCACATACATTAAATTCTGCGGCGTTTATTTGAGACAACAGTGCACTATACAATATATTATACATTTCCATGTTGATTATACTTTAATTGAAATCCACTTTGGTAGTTGTATATAGCACAAAATTCAGCATTTCCTTGTCTCTTCAGTTAATTTTGAAGCACGGGCTATAGTACAACATTTATTAAGTGGCTTGTTTGTTGTGTTGAAATGATAGATTCAGTTGTGTATTTAATTATATGGTGCATGCTTCATTATGCAAGGTTATGCAAAGTTCATATTGATGGTAATAACAGCAGTAAATTTGAGTTTCATGTTGTTCGCTTTCGAGAAGTGGAAAGTAAATAAAGTTCATATGAGAAAAATTCCTCAAATAATTCGCATGTTCAGACCGGAAATTAAACCATGTTGCCTAACCGGATGTTATGGTTGCAGCAGATTTCTTGAGAAAAAAGACTTCTGACTATATTTTCCTAGGCATTATTAATTCTTTGCCTTAATGGAGCAATAAAGTGTAAAGTTATTAATTAATTTTAGGAAAACTCTTTGCTAATTATAAAATGTAATTAAATTTTTCGAAGGAGTTAGTTAACTTTCATGTAGATGTACCCAAAATGCAATAGGAACCATGTTATTCTTCTCATTTAATATTTGTTTAATCAAAATAATAAATATTTTGCTTTATTTCTCATGCAATAAAAACTTTTACAGGATATTTTATATACTATTCATAAAAATTATACAGTGAAACCTGTCTATTATGGAATCTCAATGGTGGCAAATTTGATATTTCTTGGACCAGTTAATTGCATTATGCATTTTTTGTAATTAAGAAACTTTCAAAAGTGGGAATTAATCTACCTGATTAAATTATTAATTTCATCATCAAATTAAGTGATTATCTTTTTGTATAAATTTTAAAAGGTGAACTGAAATGGTTTTTGACCTACCAATTTTCTTCAATAAACATAAAGATGAAGTAAAAAGAAACCGTTTGTCACTTCCCGTTTCGCAATACGACCAATATTGGCCTAGATATGTAAAGGAATCTGAGCTGTGACGTATACAGAAAGAGGCGTGGTTTAGGAACTCGCGGAACTTTCGTGCGGCAAAGCTATGTTAGCATTCCTCCGCCAATATTCGTGGGATTAAGAAACGGGAAGTGACAAAGTGTTTCTTTTTACTTCATCTTTATGTTTATTGAAGAAAATTGGTAGGTCAAAAACCATTTCAGTTCACCTTTAAGTTTTTTTTTTTTCGCTAGGTGCATAGCCATAAGTTGCGCACTGTACCCACAGTTTGGCAATATCCACAGACATTAAAATGCAATGCATAATATATCCTGCTTTATCAAATTGCATTGTATTTATTGATCAGAATAATTTGTGCCAGAATATTTGTTATCCCAATTGTTGTGAATATTTTCTGCTGCGTAGGATTGCGTAGCGAGACTAAATTCAGTTCTGTTTAACAACATGTAGTGCTGTTTATCTTTTTCTCATATAATGTTACTTGGCGATTCGTAGAAGCTTTGAAGTACAACAAAAACACCTTGTCTCAATTTAGATTGGCTATAAATGTTGCCAGCTTCATGCCTTGTACGCAAGTTGTAGTTTTCGGTCAATTTCTTTCCTGTCATTCAATCCAAGATTACTTTCTTTTTATCTGGAGGCATATAAGCAATCGGATGCTCGTTTCTCCATTTGTCTTCAGCTACCAACCAACTCCCAAATCGATAAAAACTTGCAGCCAAAATGGGGAATTTGCGAGTTGGAACAGTCTGTTAGATGGAGCGCCGTTGCGAGTTAACTGCACCCTGTAATGGCCGCCGCCAGCAAACAAAGCGACTGCGCATGCGTAAGCGGTTGATGTTGCCAGATAACAGGGGGATTTATACATGTCTCTAGGCTTAGTTGTCACAGTTATGTCCCTAAGCTAGTTAACTACGTTCACGAGGCAAATTTATAGCCGTAAAGTTGCTTCTGGACAATGTCCATGGAGGGAAATTTTAATTTTGAGTGCATATTTGATTGCGTGGTCAAGCGGTACTTGACCAGCGTAGCCTACAGCTTGCTTGTTGTTGTCCGACGTATTGTATTGCTGGTTGAAACAATCATAGCCAGGTTTCACTGTTATATTGTTTGGTAATGTTATTCTCTATAAGGTATTGTAATATAAGTGGATTTAGTGATGTTGGAACTGATTTTGTCAGGGGCGAAGGCGGTTTTGACCGGTTACTGACAGAACCCTGTATATATATTAAAGGAGAACTGACATGGTCATACCTTAGGTAACTTATTTCAAAAATACTTGCCATAAGTCATCAGGTATACTACCTGAAGTTACACAAAAAATTTGAGCCCGATTAGTTGAGCGGTTGCAGAGATATAACCGTTATTAGTCGTCTCCTATACCTTTAACACGGGGGTTCCACAGAAGTTCCACACTCTGTCAATCACCCTTGCAAATCCATATGGGAGGTGTGGCAGGGCGCGTCCATTTCGCTAAACTTCTATCGCTAATGACTTTTTTTTTACTAATTTTCACAGAGATTCCGTTTCAACACTTCATTTATTCTCTGTTTTACTTTGTGTATTTCAATTTCCAGGGTAACTTACAAAACCGTGCCAGTTCTCCTTTAATTAATGCTTAACTGGCCCTGGGAATGTTTCCACCACAAACAGCTTTCACTTTTATATTGTTTGGTAATGTTAGTTCTCCATAAGTTATTATAGTATGGGAATTTTTCAAATGAACTAATTTTAGTGATGAGTTGATTTTCGCGCAGGACAATTTCACCACAGGACATTATGGCGCCAACTCTATATTACTTTTAACAATTTGGACAAAATTTCTATAGACAGGCAACTTTTTCAGGGCATGAATTGCAAATTAAACCCGAGGCAGTGTTCACCTTTAAGAAAACAAGTTGTTCATTCTGTCCACCTGGTGGCACTGCGATGCAACCAGCCTCAACCTTAACCGCATAAGCCAGAATAAATATGTATACGTACTCGTATTCCCCAATCGAAATGTGTAGATTCGTATTACAGTCAGGTTTTGACTGGAAAATGTAACATATTTTCAATTTCAAAATAGGATGTGGGCAGGGAAAAATGTCAGCTGCAGCAAATTCATATATTCATTTCTACATATATATTTGTCAAAACAATGTGTATACTGGGCTTGAAATGTGGTTACATTAGGTGACATATTTCTTTTTTCATGCAAATAGCAAAGTTTTCTGGCACGTTTATAACACGTCATAATACATATTTGTTTATTGGTTATAGCATTATGTAAACAATCTACTAAAATATGCAATGTAAGGTGAATGAATATAATTTCAATATGTTTTGATCCTCATCTGGAGAAATAAACTCTATTGAATGGGCTCAATTCCCCCAAGTTTCAGTATATAACCATATATCATTTAAATAAATAAGCATAAAAAGTTATCTGTATCCAGTTTATGAACATATAAAATGCACTTTGTATGCAAAAATACATAAAATACATAAAACAAATAGCAGGCTTACATATACAGCATCTATACATCAATTGCAGTTTATTTTCCACATAAAAGTAGAAAATTCTCATTTATTATTTGTAAGTAAATTTCGACCCACATCATGTAATAATATCAATAAACAACCATATATTATGAAATTATACCCATACTATTACTGTGCTGATAAATTGGCTTGTTTTACTATTGTATATACACAAAAAATGTTTGCAAAAGTATAAAATATGCTATAGGCTATTATGAAGCATGGTAGGTATAGACCTACTAAGTTATTCTAATGTTGTATGAATTTCACAAATGCATATATAGGCCTATTTTAGTTACAGTTTTGTTTACATTTGTAAACAATTGGTGTGTTTATTTAGCCCTTGCATTTGTTTCTATTGATGTTATTGATTTATCCAAGTCCCAAAGCATTTAATATTAGTAACAGTAATAATATTTGTTGTCACAGATAAAGATGGAAACATTGATGCTATTAATAAAAATCTCATCCATCTTCACTGATAAAATTCCTTCAAGTAGCCCATTATTAAAGCATCTTGATATCCTTCAAAAAATGCCATATTTCATTGTGTTATTTTTCATAGTAGCATTTTCTGATTTTTCTATTGTTGAAGTGCATTTCCAATCAATAATTATTACTTAGGCTACTTCATGCAATTTTTAAGCAATTATCCTATACATGTAAGAATTTACTGCCAATTCAAATACATACATAAAAACACCACAATTATAATACCTAATATGCATGCAATACAATACAAAATACCATAATATCAGCTCCTTGTGACGTTCTTTATTATAACTTTTAAATTTACCCTTATAAAAAATTAAGCAACAACAATAAATAATTGAATTTGAAGATTTGAATATAGCATGGCTTAATTAAATTGCATATTGTTCTTGCAATGATATATATGTAGTACATACTGTATACATTTATATGTATACATTCTTCCTTTTTTAAGAAATGTTGAATAGACAATGAAATCAGTTGTTTGAAGTTTCAAAAGATGATTAAAAAAAAATGAGTTGATTTCCTTTTGGGGCTGTTCATTTATTTTCAATGTTAAAGTTTAATTTTCTTATTTTTGCAAGTTTCTTTCCTTCCTGCACAAACACAAAGTTCTGTAAAGATCTCTGAACTCATAAATAACCTATTGGAGCGAAAAAGAAAACAATTCTGTAAATATTTAGTCTGGAAAAAATCCGATAGGAGGCGTGCTGTTTATTTTCATAAAATTCAGCGTTGAAATTCAATTGCAGTAAGTCGTAAATTTGTCAATAACTTCTCGTTTATTGTGAAAAACGTATTGTTTGGCATATTATTATTGATATTGAGGGTGTTTCAAAAGTGAATGCACTCTGATAATATAATAAATGGTGCTTTTGAAGTTAAAAGAATGGTGTTATCTCTTTCATAAGAAAGGAAGCAACAATGATGATGAGGTATTTTTGCAAGATGACATGGAAACATTAATCTTCTGATTAATGATCCTCTGCTGAACAAATATGACACTGCAATTTATTTGTTCTCTTTTATATGTGAACATGTAAAAATGTTGGTGGAGAAGCATTTGTATATTTGAGATTTAATCAAAGGTTAATTTTAATTCAATTAATTTTCAGTTCAATATAGCCTGTTTATGGTCATTTGATTGTTTCTGCTAAATTATCTACTGTTTGCTCAGTTCACGATTTAATTAGCCATTTTTATATCTGTTTTGATTTATTAATGTCAGATATTTCACACGACACCAAGTTATTTGTCAATTTTTCCTGTCATGTACATATTTCTGTGTTGGTACGTGGCATGAGTAATCGATAAACCTAACAATTAATCACATCCATACATTTTTGTCTAGCTACCCTATTTGAATAACGGTTAGGAGAATTAATTCATTAACGGAATTTTTAGCATTTAATATTGAAATATAACAAAACCAAAACTCTAAAAATGAAATAAATGATATAGAAGTGCATGGGAATTTTTTGTGAGAGTTTTTGCACCTTGTGTTTTTGTTTTTATTTGAACAGTGCATGACAAGAGTTGCTTCTAATTTATAGTATGTTTAATATGGCAAAGTGGTGTTAAATTGCGGAAACCCTATTGTATTTTGGTTTTTATGTGACATTGAAAGTGCTAAATGATTTATTTCTATAGGTCCTTAAAAGGTAAAAACAGGTTTTTAGGGTTTTGGGTTGGGCTTTCAAAAATCGATGATGCTGGGTTCAACTGCAAATGTGAAGTGAATTATTCATTGGGCATGTGATTTATTTATGTAACTGACCCTAATTTTTCTGCTCCTGTCCATGGAAAGGACTTTTTCACTCGCAATTTGGCATTACGATAAAAAATACATGGAGTACTATTTTCAATACGGTACCCTGGCAACATTAGCTCATGTCATATCCTGTATATAACTCCTCCAAATTGACCGCTTTAAGTGCCCTTCCATTAGCTGAAAACATAAAAAATGGCGTCTTTATCGTGGAAAAGTTTCTATCAATCGGGTTGCGTATTTTGTGTAACTTAGGGCCTCCATGTTTGTAATGGTGCTTATATACTGGAATCGGTCAATGAAATAGATAAAATAGAAATACCGTTGCTAACGGGTCCTGTACACAAGCATAGTGTCTTAACTCGGAAACCCCATCCCAACCTATTCCCTAATCTCACAAGCAAGCGTGCTAACCCGCAGTCCGTAGACCCATATGGGTCGCAACGCAAGCATTTTTAATGCACAACTTTCAGGGACCACAGCGAATCCCTATGAAGATATTCTAGTTAATTAGAAGATGGGGGAAACTGGAGAATAACCATGTCGCAAGCTGGCTGGATAACTAGAAAACTCCTTTGCACATGCTAGACCCAGGATCAAACCAGGACCATAGAGGTACAACGTGTGTGCTCTAACCGCTGAAATCAGTCAATGGTTGATACTAGTTTGTGATTGGTGAATATTGCAGTGTGTGTGGTTGACAAAATGGCCGCCACATTTTCGTCTTGCCAGATTAGGTTAAAATTTAGTTTGCCTATCATATATATATTTCCCAACGATATCGATACTATTTGAAAAATGTGATAATTATCAATACTATCTGATTCTGGGTAACGGCCATTTTGGAATTGACATGGTGCCGCTGTCTCCCTCCCTCTCTCCACCATGATGCACTCGCGATTGGTATTCTGAGGTTGTTAATATGGAGCATATGGCGATAAACGATTAAAGTGTCAGTTGGCATAAAACTTTCCAAGTAGGGCACCAATACAGGGTGTCTACTATTGAAAATGGTCATGAAATTTATGATAAAGCCACATGTGATATTTTTTGGGATGGTCAAATAAAAGTTAGACGAAAGTTATACAGTAAAACCTGTGTATGGTGGAATCTCGTAGGACAAAAAACAGATTTGTTAAAAACATTTATCACGCAGTCTATATATGGTCCCAATAGAAGTAGAATTTTCCACCATGGACACGTTTCAATGTAATTAAATTAAATGCACATATTACATAGTATATGTATAGAATTACAATAAACATGTAATGTAATCAGGTTGTGCATGGATAATGAACATTCACAGCATCCTGATCGCATAAACTGTTCATCACATCAAACAAAATAAATCTCCATTGTTTGGATACTTGTCCCAAGTTATATGAGCTGTTGTTTAGATTGTAGAGGGTGGTTTGGAGCTAGAACTGGTCCATCGGCGAGTTAGCATAGTGGGTAGTGTGTCGAACTGTAAATTAGTAGTCTTGGATTCGCGCCCGGTCCCGGGGTGCAGTTTGTTTTCCCTAAACACTAGAATTTTTCTGAAACGCTGGGAAATATTGTAATATTATTTTTTATTAGACATATGTAAAATATTGAAAGAAAAAAAAAACAGGAACTACTATAGTTCGTAAGCAGAGAAACACAAAATTTCGCAACCAATGACAGAGCCGAACCAAGCCACACCTATTAATTTGTTGTAGTGAAACGCAGTATAGCAACCGAATTTTCAATTGCACTTTTGAAATTAGCAATATGAAAAATGCATTGTCAGTTCATCTTTAAATGGTATAACTTTTTATTTGAGCATATGAAGCTCCTGTTGTCGCTTTAACCGTGTCGTTATAAACCATGCAAGCTTGCGTAATTGCGAAGTATATCATGAAATTTGAGGAAATGTTTAAAGTTTTCTGACAATTATTTATGAAAGGAGCTGCTATAAAAGAAGGAATTTTAATGAATTGGGTGCACTAACCGTTGTGACACTACTCAGCATGTTGAATTTATGTGCGTTTGCATGCGTGAATAAAGTGCTATGCTAGGATAAGGTCATCATCATCATATGTGTCCGTGTAAATGGCAAAATTCTCCAAAATGTAATTTGTTTAGAGTGAACTAATATCAACCACAAATGCAATACACTTAAGTGGGTTTTTGTGTATTGTGTGTGGGACTGGGGTCTGGTCCATTCAAACAATTTTTGCCTCTAATTTTTTGCTGTGCAGGAAATAAGTTTTAAAAACTACTGTGAATTTTTCTAACGAACCCTTGTACATGCAACTTCCTTTTATATTGCTTTAATTCATCAAGCCAAACATACTTATGTATCTTTTAATTTGTCCAGATAACAAATGAGACTAAGTATTATTTGAACAGTCTGGTAATAAGATATTGCAGTATGTGGCTGTGTAAAATAAATCAAAAGTTAAAATATGCAAAAGTTTTCTAAACTTGCGAGGAATAAAAAGCAAATTAAGAATGTCTCTAAAATAGTAATTTACAGAAACAAAATCAATGATCTGATTCATATTACATTAATTAACATGGTGAGATAGAAAGTCTGTTAATAATTTAGTTTTTTTACAATTACAGGGTGTTCCACATAACATGGTTTCTTTATATTGAACCAAATTTAAGTTAGTTAAAAATCCTATTGACATGTTATTATCGGTAATGAGGTGGGACGAATCAGATGGGCACATGACCTTTGACCTCCAGCAAACCTTTAAAGGTTTTTTAGTATTAAATCGAAAACCGTAAAAGATAGGTGGTTGTTGTCAATTAGAAAGTTGTAGAGGACCATTAGCCGAAGAGAAAACACATTTTTTCACATTTTTATGACAAAGTTTAATATTTTAATAATTGTTGTGAAACTGTGGAAGGGGTTATTTATAAACTAACTTTTGTAATATGCCAGCTAGGTACGTATATAATGTAAATGAGAGAAGTTTTTGAGGATATCTATAGTGGTCTCCAAATCTGTATAAAGATTCAGAATCGTGCGACACGTGAGCCATATATGTTTGCATTTGAATAATGATGCATTTCCTGCATTGGAGTTATTCCTTCTGACTCGTCTGCTAAAAAAAACCTGCCGGCGATGGAAAAATTATCCTGTCCCTTGCGATTCCACCACATGTATAGGTTTTACTTCATAAATTATGTATGTCCAATGAGGAATCTGACAGGCACTATGCGGAGTACCATCATTGCGGTGAAAATACATGTAATGTGGCCGCATTAATTCGCAGATGTCACCAAATATTGTCATGCCATCATGAGGTCCAAAATTATGGGATACGTGCTTTATCTATTATTTGGTTCTTTTATACAATATGCCCACAGCAACGTGCATGTCATGGTCTCACAAAGGGTCAACCCACGTCTGATCTAATTTTTGCCAGCACGGATGAGATGTCTTACTTTCAAGTGCCTGACTGTGGATGTGAGAAGGGAACTTATTTCGTTTCCCTGGATTTCAGTTTCAATAGTTGAAGTAGAATAGAATATCACTGCAAATTATGAAGCATTTTGATTGCATAGATTTTGAAAAGTTTTCTCTAATGCGCTTGCGTGCGACTACCATCCATACCATTCGTCACACTGTACCTGTGTCACAATATTTTAGTCATGACAAACTGAATGTGACAAATTAACTGTGACCAAAATACTGTGGCAGATACAGTGTGATAAAATGAGTGTGACGAATTGAATATGTCCAACGTATTATGGCGAAGTGGCATGTGACGAAATGATCTGTTACCAAGTGTATGTGTCCAACTGCATGTGACGATTTGTGAGTGTCAAGTTGTGCAAATGTCAAAGTGCACCTGTGGCCATCTGGGTGTGATCATTTGCATGTGTCAAATTGAAAGTGATGGATTGTGTGTGACGAAGTGCTATGTGACGAGGAGATTTGTGACCAAACGATCTGCCAATGAGAATATTTTATAATTTATTTCTTACTTCTATATTGAAATGGGGTTTTTGCAAATAACTTTTTATACTTCAAATAGAAATCTGACTTCACCAACAGTACATACTATATTTACTGATTTTTATATAAACTATGATGAAAGTTTGGTGCCACCTTAGCAAACCATACCAGTTCACCTTTAACTTACAGGGTACGCGTGCACAGGAGGTTCCTGTTTGGTTTATTCCCTGTAAAACCCGAAAGAGGTAACGGTTACAGTTGAAACTGTAGTAAAACATTGTATTGTTTAGTACGGTATTTCTTTTTATGTCAAAGTAACATAGGCATATACATTGCATTTGTTTTGTTGGTTGTATCGATCGGGAGACAGAAGCTGCACATCTTTAAGATTATGCTATGCGATGAAGGCAAGATGGCCGCCGTAAACGTCTTTCTCTTGAATTGTTCCTAGAAGAGGCTGCTGGAGATTGGTCTATTGGTCTATTGCTCACTTCGGCTATCGGTTCGGTTATTACAGTTTGGCGCCCATTGAACCTTGTCGTAAATTGGAACAAGTTGTTACGGTTGTCACTTGGGTGCGCTGATAACGCGCTGGCCGCAAAATGGCCGCCGGTGATAACCTCACTCCAAATTTTATTACACCTTCCACTCTTCTCTTATGGTATGACTTCATTTCGGGTTCAAACTTTTTTGCCTTCATGCATGATGCTGCAAATAACTTTGTTCCAAACATTGTACTCCATTTGACCGCCATGACAGTCCGTGAAATTGGCAAATGTGGTGTTAAACGATTAAATGATAAAATGAATGTAAATCTTAATTACAGTTACATGTCTTAGTAAATATTCTAGTACTTAGTGATTTACTGGTATTGTTACAAAGACCTATCTTGCGCATCATTTGATTCTCTTCTCCCGTAAAGTAAAGCTATTTGAAAATTGAAAAATTACTTTAATATATTATGATTTGGAAGAACTAATATCATTAAAGTTAATGTAAATTGACCCTTTTTCAGTGTTCTGCCATTGGCTAAAAAACTTTCGAAACATAGTGTCCTTAGCGATGGAAAACTTCTTTTCAACCAATCAGGTTGCGTAGTTTACCTCACTACGGCCTCCACGTTAGCATTGGGAGGAGGTGCATACTGAAAACGGTCAATTGGTTATGGAATTTCTGGAAAAGTTATTGCATTTTGTAAATTTACAATTTTGCAGTTTAATATTTTCAGTTTTACATGTTCAATTTAATATTTTCAGTTTTGCATTTTCAATTTAATATTGTCATTTTAATATTTTCAATTTAATATTATCAACGCACTTGAATGAAGAAATTGGAGTGAGTTTTTTGATTTCAGAAGATGGCTTTTCATTTGAAGTATGATTATCGATTGGCATTTCCATGAATTGCTATTTGGAGGGTTTGTGTGAATTTGGCATTAAAATTTGCTGGGAATGAATATTTTTTGTTGACATCCTCTATACAATATATGGAGTATGCAAATGAGATAATCTGCCTTTCTTGTCGCACGTTCCGATAATCGATATTTGGATTGAAAAAACAATCACGTATTACATTTTCTTTCATTAAGATCTGTGCTAAGACATATGGCAACATTGAATTTATTTCTTGCACATGTCTGAGTACTACCAACAAAAAACATTTACATTCATCTCCTTTTTGTTTCTTTTCCTTCTTCTCCTTTTTTTAGCTTGTTCCGGCTCATTTAACTTTATTACAGGATTGGCTAATATTGCTGGCGAAAAATCTGTTGGAAAATCTGTTTTTTTCTTCTTTTTTTCAGTCATGATCATTTGTTTTTCCTTTTTGTTTTTTACTTTGCCACTTTTTATTGTTGGGCTGTTGGTTGACTCTTTTTAATATGCAAGGGTATATTATTATACAGTGCAACTTGTGTATGTTGACCATTCGTGGTTCCAAAAAAAATCCGGTCAACTTTTACAGGTGGTCAACATATTTGAAAATGCATAGAAAATGAATGTACGGCAATGTACTATTAGTATGCAAGACTTACACAACAGACAATGGTAGCCAGAATTAAAATTATACAGTAGTACAGTGTTGGGTTAATAAGCCCCAATCCGGGGAAATTTTGGCAGCCAACATGAAGTCAATTGGCCGATGACGTCAGAACATATACCCCTTTGATGAGATTGCAGATAAAGTGGTTATTCCTAATTTATCTTATTATCATGGTGTCAAATTACAGGACAGGAAATTATCAAGGGATCAATTTTATTTTTCCCATTTCTCACACAGTGGTCAACTTTTCAGGTTTAAACACATTATAAAGGTATGGTAGCGTACTATAAGATGTGGCTAACATTCAAGGTACGCAGGTGGTCAGATTTAAGAAAGTCACCCCTATGTAAATGCTATTTGACTTTTTGGTTCCATGAAAAAACTGTCAATTTTGTCAGGTGGTCAGCATGTAAGGGTGGTCAAGATCACAGATTTCACTGCAGTGTTATTATGTACAGTAAAACTTGCCTAAGTCGAACCCAGAATAACTCCAACACCTTGAAGTGGAACTGGTAAAGGCATTATTCCTAATTGGTTGAGGTGAATGGCCAATAGGTGAATGTTGTTTTTAATTCCACTAATTAGCTCAGCAGTAAAGTAAGAAGTTTTGAAGAAGTCTTCATTTTATAGTTGTATGGGCAACATTATCTTTCCCTAAAAGAAATGTAATTTTGTATCAGTATTGCTTCCAGGTCTTCCGTTAAACATCCTTTGTCCAAAAAAAAATGAAACTTAATTTTCTTGAATGCCTTCCGGCATTCTTATTATGTGAAAGATTCAGTTGTGGAAAAAATGAAGACCTGCTTGGAAGTTTGTTGGCTTCGCTGCAATGCCTGATGGGATACGAGTCATACGACTTTCTCTGATTGGCCATCTATCCATCCATGTGATCAACTGAAACCTATTCCTGTGTTTTCAGTTTTCAAGAAAATTCAGGATACAAAATACAGTAAACCTCGGTTAATACGAACTGTGCCGGGTTGGAAAACATGGTTCGTATTATCCGAGGTTCATTTTATCCGTTTAACATGGGGTTGTATTACAGGTTGGCCATGACTTTTAAATTAGTTCGTAATAACCGAGGGTTCGTATTAAAAGGGTTCATATTAACGAGGTTTTACTGTAATATCAAGAGTGATAATATCCAGTGACAAATTTGTAATGTAATGGTAGTGTCCAATAGCAATGCCATACTTTCTGGACAAGTGGTTGTTATTGCTGAGTGCATTAGTGATGATTCTCAATATTGGCCTAGCGAACACCATGCACTACAAGTGCGCCACCTAGCAGTAATTGTCTCTACTAAATGGCATTGTGCCCCACAAATATTAGACATATATTATTTTTCACGCTAAATTTTTCTTTTTGTTCTACTCTTGTGCCATTTAACCATAATGTACTGTATTTCATTGGTATGCATAACATTTGATATGGGTTCTAATTTGTTTACGAAATACAATTAATAACTGACAAAGTCAATTAACAAACATCATGATAGAAGTGGAACAAAGTTATTATGTGGCATGGAATGCGGAAATGCATACCGGAATAGGTTTTAATGTGAATTCTGGGAACTGTTAATTATGCAGTGTACATAGGAATATTAAATAAATTACTTTCATAATTGTTTTGGACCAACATACTTCGTATAATACAAGATGACAACACAAAGTTGTAAATCTCAAGAGAAAACAAACAAAGACAGTCTGATGACCACAATAAGACGCTTTTATACTTGTTAGTGCATTGATCTGCCTGCAGGGCGGCGCTGCTAATTAATTCCCAAACCTTTTCGTATAATCCGCAATTTTTGTAATTTTTCACAGCTGACATTATAATACACAATTATGTTATTGTAATGTAATTCATATTTTAATGTGATTTTTATTCTAATGTAATGTGATTTTTCTATTAATGTGATATTTCCTTTAATGTGCATTTTATTCTAACATAATTTTCACCGGCTCATTTCCAATGAAAACTTTAAAACTTTGTTTACTTGGTTCCTATATAACCATAATATGGAAATAATTGTAAATTACAATATATTTATTTTGTATTTGCTCATACACTATATATTAAAATTGCTTTTGATGACAACAGTTTTATGATTTAAAAAACTTAAAGGTGAACTGAATAAGTTTTTGGTCGGCATCCGATCAGATCGTAAAACATCACGCCTCAAATTAGCAGCATTGTTGTAAAATGTGAGCAAATTTAGTGCATTATCTTCGCTCACAATGATATTTGATGTTTAAATCGGGGGGAATACGATGGGGAGTACGAACGTCAAAACCTATAGTGGAAGTGTCGTAGTGATATTGCAGTATATGGGGTGCAGAACGCGCCATAAGTCTCGGTAGTAGTGGAATGCGGGTAACATGGAGACTTGCAAGACTTGCGGTGCGCTTGGCACCCCATATACTGCAATCACTACGAAGCTTTCACTATAGGATTTGACGTTTGTACTCCCAACCATATTCCCCCCGATTTAAACATCAAAAATCATTGTGAGCGAAGATAATGCACTAAATTTGCTTACATTTTACAACAATGCTGCATGATTTTTTACGATTTGATCGGCTGTCGACCAAAAACTTATTCAGTTCCCCTTTAATATAGTAATCAATTCAAATATTTTTCTAATTTGTTTTTGTATTTTCCTGATAATTAAAATATCCCTCCTTTACGCTGAAAAACGCCATTTTGAATGAATAAATGTGTAATATATCTTCAATATCAATGTGCTTAATGTAAATTTTGCTATTTCGGCACAGAATTTCTGTCTATACTTTTATTCTTCATTCATACTACTCTTTGAAAGTTATAAATTTGTGAAATGCTCGATTATTTTCGGTCGTTGACAATATTGATGACAGGAAAACTCCACTCAGCAGTGGGTCGTTGTAGTTTCATCCTCGTTTTATGTTCATTTTTATAGTCTGGGATGACGTTTATATGGCTTTTACCCTGTCCAAGAGGTCAGATAGGATTTTGGGACCACTTTGGCCCAAAGTACAGTAACTGTTATGTCTTCGATATCACATGGTTTGAAATGATTTTTCTTGTGCTCAATTCTGTCATTCTACTTGTTTCACTTTTTTTATTTATTTATAAGAAATGTGTTGTTTGGCAATTTTTAAAGTGCAAGGCAAACGTGGACATGCAACTACTACAATGAATTTTGAAAATAGGCTTTATATAAGGGTGAATGAAACCTGAATGCAAGAAACATGAGCCGAAAAAATGTTGCTGCAAATGTGCTGAAATGAATAAAACATTTGAGAGAAACGATAGTTTAAAACCGGGCTTTGCACGGAAATTTAACTCGATAACAACGAACCCTGGCGACAAAAAGATGAACCTGCATAATGCAAGGATACATGCATATAAGCCTACTTTAAGTAACTAGGACAGACATTTTGGACAGTGTGAAATAAGAAACTCTGAAATAGTGCAAAAAGAAAAACAGAAGATAAAGAAACAAAAAAATGTTAAAAGTTGAAACTGTTTATTTTATATGTTTGCAGAATAATAAAAGTGATGCAAGAAACTTGCAGCTGGATGTGAATTGTGGAAAGAAGAAGATAAAAGTATGGCGCAATCTTCCCAGAAATCTTCAGGATGCAGCCTGTATGTAGCTACTATGCATATTCACGAAATAATAATATATATAATATTATAATAATGTAACCATATAATTTGATCTACAAATATGTCTGCAATATTGGCGTATCTAAATTGCACAGAATCTTGTAAGATTACCTGCATGAAGCCAAGGATACAATATACTGTGACCAGGATATGGCGTTCCTATTCGTTTGTGAAGGATTAAACGTGAGGGGCACCCCA
>JAQFZQ010001658.1:0-18068 GCA_034696005.1 Glomeris marginata | reverse complement strand
TAAACCATGACAGCTAAACGCAACAAAGTTTCACTTTGGATGCCTCCACTAAAAGTCGAATATCTCATAAACCGTGATAACTTGCTTCGATCACGAATACAGATTCGGAATCCTGAGGATTTTTCCAATAAGACTGTGTCTGTTTTATGTAGTTTGAGGCATTCCGATACTCTCTTTTGTGTGCCAAAACAATCGCAGCTAAACGCAATAAAGTTTCACTTTGAATGCCTTCGCTAAAAACTGCTAAACCGTGATAGCAGTGTCAATTCTGATGACAGATTCTTTGTTCAAATATATAGTAGGTACCTATTTATATTTGGGAAAAATAAAAGATAATTGTTTAAGTAAGTACCAACTCGATCAATACATACAGCCATTTGCCAAGGGCTACTAAACGCCCATTTCCTATCCTCAACTACCAAATAACAACCTAATGGGCAATTAATTTTCCAACTAGATGGCCCAAAAGCAAAGTCGTTAAAGAAATGGCCCATCAAAGCAGACATTATGATCTTTCCAGTAGCTACACATAACAAATTAAAACATTTTATGCAGCAAACCGCCATTCCGTGCAGATCATATCACATAGTTATGTTCCTTAAGAACAATAGATTATTAGGACCATTGCAATAATTCTAACTCTATTTCTAATCATCAGGAAAAATTCACTACTTTTTAGTAGTATTTGAATAAAGCAATATTTTCTTCATACAACTTCTATAAATAAATAATTTGCTTAGTTTTTATTTATGTACTATATATGAATTATTTAAGAGAGCAAGTCAATATATTAGACTGATTTTTATATACTACTAAATATAATAGACACATTTATAAACCTGAATACAAAAATTAATGTACTGCTTCAATTGGCTATTCAGGTTTGCAAATTATACATTACACATTAAACTATACTTTTTTTTTTTTATTTTTGCTATAAAAATAAGTTTTATTTATTGACCTGGCCTCATTAAAATCAAAACACCTATAGCGAATACATTGAACTAATAATAACCGACAGTCCTAAATAACTAATCCATAATGACTTAATCATAATTCTAGTCACTGTGTAACCAAACAACTTATCCAAACAACTTAGCCAATAAACACAGAGTAATATGTAATTATTTTTTTCCTACTGTGAACTGTATTAGTATAATAAAAAATAACTGCACACTTCATATTGCATTTTCTCAAACAACCCACTTATCCTTAACAGTTTTCATACACATAAGGGTGGTAATGATAGCATATGCTCATCACCTATTCCCAGATAGGTGAACATACAGATTTAAGTGAACATATTAATGTGCACCATATGTATATTGTGAATCATATACCCAGATGGCACACAGGTTCAGTTCAGTGAATATTATTATTATATCCCCTGCTGTTGCAGGCAATTTGTCTGATAAATTATGACACTTTACGCCTTTCCAAATTGGTCATGAGACAGTAAATTGGCTTCATTTTGACAGCACCAACATTGATTTTATGCCATATATGAAAACATTATTCCGAATTATTAGCATCAATAAACTGGGTTCATTTTAATTAAGAAAAATGCATAAAAATGCATATGGCAAATCTTAATTTGTACCTATAAATGTTTGTCTTGCAACATCGTATACGTTTATAATCCATCTTACAAGTGCAATGTCCTCATTATTCAAAACTTCATGAGAAACTGACAGTATAATTAGGCCTACATCAAGAAAGACTCCCAAAGTTTTGTTAATATTGGAACAAATTTAATCTAATATTTAGTCAAAAATAACAGGAATCCAGCTATGTTATATGGTACTAGATAATACCACTCTTGATAATACTGTGAGCAATTGCAATGTTAACTTAAATCGACTTAAATTATATTCCAGTGTGGTAAAAAAAAAATTATTATTAATTTACACTAAGCCTAATTATACTTTTTTATTGTACTAATTTGACTGCATGATAATTTAAGTCTGCTTAGTAAGTTCTAAGAAGTTTGAAAAGGTAAACTTACAAGATGACCAGCCTCTTCAGCGGTAGAAATGCATCAGGGTGTATCATCCGAACACGGTTGCCCATAAGGTTCCTGCAAATAAGATTCCCCACATTTATTTTTCTTATTAAATGTGACATCATTCCACACCTATCCTTGAACAAACTATACTAGAAAAGTCACCATCATCCAGTTCTAACAGTTCTTAATTATGTTTGTATTGGAAATTGCATATGTACGCATTGATTACCGTGTCCACCGTAATCTACGTATATATCCATCTATATTAGATATTAAGTACAATATAGATGGCTTACAAGTTTTCCAGCTTGTCAAGTCCCACAAAAGCATCACCAGGAATGGTCTCTATGATGTTGTTGCTCAAGAAGAGATCATGAACGAGGTTTTGATGGCGGAAGAGGGTTCCATCTAACGATCGGATCTTGTTGTTGCTCAATTGGCTGACAAGCAATTAGAAGGGCCCACAGGAAATGCAATGTAATAACATGGAATAAAGCAAAGTATTAGCAATCACATTACTCGGTCACCCAATAGCAAACCAGAGCTATCAACGTACAGTTGCCGAAGCTGCAAACACGCGTCGAGTCGCGGAACAGAAGTCAGATCGTTTGTCTTGAAATCGCTAAAATTATATAAAAAAACATACAATTATATAAGATAATATAAAACAATGCCATTAATAAGCTAAGCAAAGTATTTTAAATTTCAATAATTTCTAGGGAAAATACATTCCGTGTATCTCGCTTCCGAGTCACTATTGATCTACGTACATACTATCATATGGGAAGAAATTATATTTTCTTACAGGGATTTCAGGTTCTTAGCAATGTCACAAAGATCCTCTGGAACATGTTTGAGATGTGCCCTGTCAATTCGCAAGAACTCCAAAGACCGTGAACCGTTCACATCGGGGAACTTGCTCAGCGCTCGTGGTTCCGGTATGATCCTATGCAACCAATGAGATATGGAAAATGAATGAATAATCAATGTTAAAGGTGAACTGACAAGGTTTTGCAAAATACCCTGAAAAAGCTAGCATTTGATTGCCACTCATTTAGGAACATTGTCTGAAAATTTGAGTCCATTTGAAGCATTATTACCACAGATATTAATTATTTAGTTTCATATCTGTGGAGTGTACTGATTAGTATATTGTGAGATATGTACACTGGAGCGCCATTGATAAGCTCTGCCATTGACTGAAACTGCAGAGGTGATTGTACTCATTGGCTGAAAGTTCAAATTTTGCCAAAACAGGACACTGTGACACCTGTGTGGTGACACCGTCCTTCCATGACGCCCTCTTTAACTACTCGTAACTTTTTGAAACAATTTTTTAAAAAAGTTTTGTTTGCGCCAATCGTTTTATTGGCATCAATTCTATAGAATTACACACTTTCCAGGGTATGTTACAAAACCTTGTCAGTTCACCTTTAAGAAAAGAAGCATATACATATGTATCATATTGTTACTTACAAGATTTTCAGTTGAGTTAGATTGTGGAAGGCAAAGTTCCCCACAGAAGATATTGGATTTCCAAGGATGTCCACATGGGTAATGTGGGTGTTGTGTAGAAAAGCGTCATCGGGGACATCGGTTACCTGATTGAACGCCACCGACCTGGGTCAATTGTCACATTTCCCAATCATTGAACCCATCTTTAGCAGCATGATGATCCATGCAATGCCAGTAATATGACAGATATAACAGGTACTGACAGCTTACGCAGAGTTGGAAGCAGCCGGATGGCAGATGGAATATTGGTTAACAAGTTGTGCTGAAGTTCACTGCAATTAATATATTGTTATTAGTATAGTAATTATACAGTTATCAAGTAATTAATACTGGCTCATTAACTTGGTTTGACATGGACTGGACCAGTCAATGCAAATCAAATAGAATCAAATATTTTTGAAGAAATTAACAAAATCCTTGTTTATTTTAATTAATATTTTAAAATCAGACAAACTTCATTTACATTCATAGGAAATTATAGCCAAAGAAATTAGAAATGAATAGTAAGAACACGAGTGTCATCTGGTGGTGAAAGAAGGCACTAACAATGGACTATCACCTTTAAGCCAATGTTTAAGCCTATTTTTATTCCTAATGTTGTTGCTTTTTTTTTAATAAAAGTCAATTTAGCTTGTTTAATCCTTGGTTTAATCAATTGTTTAATATAGGAGAAAAATACCTAGCAATGCAAAATACAGGGTGACTAAAAAATAATTGGACACTTTCATATATTTCATTTTTTTAGTAAATAGGTTTCATAATTTAACAATTATATATTTCTACAGAATCTTACAAATTGAATTATTTAAAGATCTGATTTGGTTATCTGGCAAGAAGTGCAAAAGAAGTCTGCCACAAATAAAATGGAATAATGTCTATATATATGCAACTATTACCATGGTTCAACCTTTGATACAAATCTGCACAATTGCATAGTTGCAAGCCCCATTTAATTCCATCTTCTTCCTTCCTTTTTTTAAATACAAAGTGCTTCAATTTTCTCCCATTTACCCTGTCTTTTCAGCTCACTTTATGAATAGTTAATAGGCAATAAATTCAAGAATTTGCAAAATCACATTGACAGCTGTCAATTTATAGTCCTACAATTCACATTCAATTTGGTATTCAAAATAATAGGAAAATAGCTGTATAGAAATATTGGAGACATTGAAACACAGTATCTTACTTCCCATATACTTCTAAGAAATAACTGAATATTACTGTTTTAATCATTAGAATGTTCTAACATAACTTCGCGCGATACGCGGATCACGCGGCCGCAAAGTTTTTGGCTAAACTCACCCCACCATAGATAAATTCCCTATCCAGGATTTTATTTCAGGCTATCTAAGGGCTTACTTTACTATTGGCAAGCCCAGTATCCCAAGTTAAGAGCCAGTACATCACTTACAGGGTCTCCAGCAGCGCGAGGCCCACGAAAGCTTTCTCGGCCACGAAACGAATGGAGTTGCTGGCCAAGGACCTTTGTGCAACATAACAAAAATCAATTTCAACCAGGAGAAAAAGAGAGACAGAGAATAAAGCTAGGAGTGGAACTGAAGCGAAAAGGAGAAATCTGCATGGTTGGCAAAGGGCCAAACAAACTGAGTTATCCCCAGTTGGTATCAGTGCTGCTTGTGCACCATAAATGCCACAGTTAATATTCGTCTAGTCAGGTCTCCGTTCAACGAAGATTCACCAAGGACCCATATCATGGCTCCTGGGACATTTATCAGATATGGGCGTCAGAGTTTGGCTTTCTATGCGGTGGTGCACATGCGCAGTTGCCGGAACAGCACCAGAGACCGACTCGAATAAAGACTTTATTTCTTTCTTTTTCCCTCTCTTACTACGTGCACAAAATGTGCCACAGACTTCCTTTGGCATCTTCCAAATCCCATGACTGACCACTTGACCACTCACAGAATTTGAAGTCGGCTGCAGTTGACGAATGACCAATCGGCCACACGTTCAATCCTGTTGTCAGCCAGGGACCTAGGAAACGAACAGCTGATTAAGTTCCTCTAGAAGCAGCTGCTCAATTGGACCATTTCCATTCCAATCGTTAAATCCCTATCGTAAAATAAGATCTTAGGTACTGGTCATTCCAAGGTGACCCGGCTTATGACCAAAGAAAAAGTAGAAAAAGTCCTTTGCAAGGAACCATCAAAAAAATTGCTGCACTTTATAATAGAGAAATTATTTCTACAATGGTCCATTCGAATAACATATAGTCCGATTAACAAAAGATGAACATTGACCTTTACATTGCCCCTTGAAGGTCATACAACTGGACCATCTAACCCCGCAAAAATCATGTATACATGTTTACCTAATGACCACTTTTCAACGGGCACTTTTTAATGTACACTTTCAGCTGTACAATTGAATGACCTTGGAGGGGAGCAATTTGAAGGTCAATTTGTTCATCTTTCATGAACAGGCATATAAAATGTAGAATGGAACCAAATCAGTAGTTTAAATGGGTCATGGGTTTAGAACCATTGTTTAAGCGGTGAATTAAGGCAGGGAAGATGCAAGATGACTTACAGTACTGCAAGTGTTGGTGTAAAGGACAGTGGAACCACAGGTACATCCGAAAGGGCATTCTTCTCCAAGTAAACATGTTGGATTTTAGGCAGTGATTGAAAAGCTGAAGGTGCAATTGATCTTATCCGGTTCTTTCCAAGATGTCTGCCATTCAAACAATTATCAGTTGGCATATTTGGAAACGTTTTGGACAAACTTGGTTGCAACATTGCGCAAAGGTTAGTGCAAACCAAGTTAACCGAAACATAGTTCTACCAGCTATTCCATTCATTTCCCATTAAATAAAATGTCCTACTCGATTATAATGATATTGTTTAATGCGGAAACTTTTATAACATACAAAAAAAACAGCGCCATATTTCCACCTAGTGGCAAAATTTAGCACCATTTTTTTTTCAAGGAAACTGTGCTTGGTTCTTTCATAAACGTTTTCCTTTCCAGTTTTGTAAACTTTGAGGAACATTGCATCATTGATTGCATCCAGATTAATCCATATTACAAGTGACTTTGCACTACTTTGCACTAGCGCCCTCTAGTGGCACAAAACAGAATCAAAACTTGTGCACTATCCAAATTTAATTTGCATTAGAACATAACTTTTGTATGAAATAAGAAGCACAAGGTGCAATCAATGGTGCAATTTTGCATAGAAAACCACCAGAGGGCGCTGTAACATTTCTTACAGCTTTTCTAAGGAAGCCAAAGGATCAAAGGCCTTCACTGGAATGTGTTCCAATTCATTTTCTTGTAAGTATCTGCACATAACGATCAAGTTATAAGACTCTTATGAGTAATCCGAGCTCAAAAGTTGCTCATTTATATTTATATACATATATAGTAGCACCACTTACAGTTCTGAAAGACTACTCAATCCTAGGAACGCCCCTTCTCCTATTTCCGACAGGCGATTGGCCGATAATTTCCTGCAAGTAATCACACCAAGAAATGCCAAAGGCAATTGGCAACACATTGGTCACGTGACTTTCAAAGGCACTTTACTATGTAAAGCGTGGTATTGATCGGTCCATTTAGTTTTAGGACTGCAATCAGTTCAGGCCCACCCACCCCCAACCCTCTCCTCCCCCCCCCCCCACCCCTCAAAAAAAGAGCAGATGGCGAAGAGAGGGAATCAATTCCCAGAGGAGATTCCACCCACCCCTAAAACCCAAATGCCACCATCTTGACATCCTTTATGGGTGCCCAAGTCGATGCAGCAAAACTCTATTCATCGCCATTTTCCCATAACCCTAAATCCAACTAAGACAGTGCATTGCACTGCTGTAACTTCGAGTTACGGAATCCAAAACCGCGTAACTCGAACTTACGAAATCCAAACACTGTTTACTCTAAGCAATAACCTGCTCAGATAAATGACAGTACATCCCTAAAGTGTCAACAGGCTATTTTTATTACTTTTTTGGGGTTAGCTACTTGAAAATGTCCAGCACATTTATAAGAGTTATGGTAGCATTCAACTCCTGTATACCGGTATCTATGTAAAATTTATTGGTAAACATCCGCTTCTTGTCTGCACAATCTGTTCATTGATAAATCAAGTGAATGCTTGCTCTAGCATTACAAATTTATTCAGCAAGTCACTGAACAAGTTCCATGTAGTAATTATGTATTACAGACCAAACACATGACTAGATTAATAATGGCTACTCACCGCCAATTAATCTTGCAAATAAATTGCATGTAGGTATATACCTATATACCAAAATGCACAACCCCTGTTATATCATTGAAAAAGTGACCAAAAAATGAACAAATTTAAGTGGTATAAGCATTGCATTTGCAACTATAGCTCTTTCCTGCCAATGACCAAATAATAACAGGCTAATACTGCCAAAAGGCAAAATGCAAATTGTCATTATAATGACTATAATTTGCGACTTTATTGTTACATGTCAAAATATGTTTTATGGACAACTGACATTAAATTTGGCCCTTTTGGCTGTTATAAAATGAAATACATATAGCTAAATTACTTGAAAACATCAAGTAATCATCCTATTTGTGATATCTGATTCGAGTTATTCGTAATCCGCCATTTTGAGCAGTTTTATTTCCATTTTTCAATATCAAAGTCGGTGCTACTTCAAAACGAGGCCGTTGGTGGCGCTGCTGTGTAACTCGGTCCTTTCTTGCAATCACAATAGGGGATCTACTTAATTGTATAGCCACAAAACCGCCCACAAAAATAGCATCTATGACATGTACATAGATCCTTTGTTTAGGTGAAATTTAGGACTTGATTACATCCAAGATTACATTACGGTTGAAACGAAACCAAGTTACGTAGCAGCGCCATCTGTTGTCATTGTGCACTACCCGATAGCTCGTTCATCAAATATAATAGAGGAAAAGTAGGAAAAGTGTGGTAAACTGCGGTAAACTCACAAAACTTCCAGATTTGGATAGAACCGGAAACTGGAGTCGTCCAATCGGGTGACGTTGTTGTGGCTCAGGTCCCTGTGGAAGAAGCAACCAATGAGAGAGCATCATCAGATCAAGTTTCTACCTCGGTTTCTACACATCAATTTTGGCGCAATACGATCCGTTCCCGGAAATGACAAGTTTCGAGATGGGCACAAACCGGAAGTGCGCAATTTGTTCAACAAGTTTCCTTTTTCGTTTGTTTTCTTCATTTTTTTTACTTCTCTTTCCAAACTCAAACATCAGACGTCTGGTTTGTCTGTCTGCTTTCACTTTCACCACAAATAACAAATTTTCGAAATATTTTCCCCATAGGGATCGTCCATAAATTACGTCCAGTAAAATAAAACTTTGGTAGTAATAAAACGTAAAACCCTTGAATTTTCTACTTTCCCCCAGTCAATGGGGAAATGTGCCATTAAAAAAACAGTTCAAATGTAAGCATGTGTATTTACGTATACATGGTCCATCTGGTGTTATTACACTAGGCCTAGCTACCCTGACATATAATTGAGGTTGTTACTCTATTTTTAACGAAATGCACTACAAGTCCAAGAAACAGCACCAATGCCTTTCCAGGACATACATCAAGTCATGCACAGAGAGGGTTGCAACACTTCTACTTTAAAAAAAAATCATCACAAATTCCACTAAAAGCATGGCAAGGAAATTACATGCGAAAACATATATAATATCCGGAGTGTTTCACATCATTCAAATCATTATGGCCATATGACACGTTAAGGTTCACCAGTTGTTGGCAAACTGTAAACAACCATTAACATCTAGGCCTACTACGTAATACATGAATGTAATTCCTTGATGTAATCAATGTAATTGAAGTGAAATTCCACATTTTGGAACGAAATTAGTTTGGCACTTGTCCAAAACGAGAAAGAACCCAATGGCTTGCCCAATGGGCTCATTTTAGCAGATAGAACAGGCAAAAAAAGAAAACATTTGGGTACTTTATATTAAGTATGCAAGGAAATGGATGTAAAAAGGAACTGGGGTGTTACAAATTGTCATATAAAGCATATTTAAAAAAATTATAATAGGACTTAAATTGCATTATTATACAGTAATCTTCATTAAATGCAAGTTACATGAACTCTTTCTTTGTAATGCTATTTGTAATGCAACATTAGTGTAATGCAGGGTGTAAACATGATGTATTCAACTCATGGATAAGTGTAAATAAAAGTTATTATATTTTGATGGTTGATCAATAATTAGGCTTATACTATTCACAGGGTGCATGTATTTTTCTTCAAACTAGGTATAGGCTATATAGTATAGCTAAATTTTTCAACCTATGTTCCATAGTATAGGTTTGTATTTGCATTGTAACTCGGCTTTAAACAATCAGTGTATATTTAATCTGTTTTGCTTTTAAAAAACAACACGATGCCAATCTCAGTCAAAGAGTCAATCAACACCGCAGATTGGCTTAAACATTGGCGGCCATTTAAAAAAGGAGAGCTTGTCTTTTCCATTATACATAGCCTATACCAAAGCATCCAAGTCATTTAACAGAGTTAAAGAGGCCATTGGGGAATGCCATTCAGTGTCACTGTTCTCCAAACAGCAAACAAAATGTATATTTAACTCTTGCTTAACATTGTCTCCATCCAAGCTCCACATCTTACATTCAGTAAGCTAGAAAACACAGTCAAATTAGTATTTGTTTTTAAATAACAGTGACACTGTATATAGTATAACCAAGCAAACAATGTGTATATCACTGTATTCTATGTATGTAAACACATGTAACTATATTTAGTATAGAGCAAAGCAATTTGTTGCAGGTCCACGCTTGACATGGAACTAACACAAATAGTGACAAGATGGGCACCACAGGGATGAAAATCATAAAAAACCACGTCCGTTGTCGACAAATCCCGCCAAATCCCGTTGATCTCCACGAGACAACGAGCATCTAAACCATTGGGGGGGGGGGGATTAGGGGGTGGGGTTACTAGGGGTAAGAGCCACTGGGAAAGTGCCATTGCGCCATTACTTAGGGGCGCAAGTCGTCGTGGTCCGTGCTCAATTTGATGCCCGCAATTGCCACCTCACAATATATATATAAAATGTGGCCTCAAACCGAGCCTCAAACACTCGCCAATGACCCTCCCAAAAGCCTAGGGTCACGTGAGCATCGCGGCCAAAGCCCTCTGTGGCGCGTCTTGCAGCTTGCTTGCAGCAGCCGTCGTCATGGCAACGCCATGCATTTTCTTTTTGGCGCCAAAAGAAAAACAAGTGAACGAGATTTCCAAAGAGATGAAATGCCAGTTGACGGTTATATGCGTGTGTGTGTGTGGGAGGGGCCATGTGGGCGGTTTGGGGGGAGTGGCCCCAATTGGGTATCGCGCAACCAGACCCAAGTGACAGCTCAAATCCATCCATAATATGTATATGGGTTTTTCCAGAGCAGAGCGCCAGTCACGTGACTCCGGCAAACGCATTAATCAAACGCCGAGTTATGCCCCAATCCCAAACGTCATTCGAATTTCATTAAATAGCGTCGGTAAATAAATCGCAGGATTATCTGCCACCGTTCATTTGCCCACATTCCATTCTCCCCCCACCCTTCATCCATCTCAAAAATAATAAAAAAATCATTTTCCCACTAAATACATTGTCATTTATCAGACCACGCCCACGTATATACTTCAAGGTATTATACTGTTTTTCAATTGACCATTTACAGTAAGCACCTCCCATTGCAAAGATGGAGACTGAAGTGGGGAAGATTATGCAATCCGATTGGCTGAAAACAAGTTTTCCCACTTAGGACGCCATTTTTCGAACGTTTTTTCAGACAATGATGGTCAAATACATATGCAAAGTGTTTAATTTGAAAAGTTATACAAAATTGTCCTTTTTCAGTAGCACCTCTTTTTTCCAAAATGGAGGCCTTAGTTGGGATAAAGCTGCAATCTGATTGGCAGAAAACGGGTTTCTACACTTCGTCCCAAGTAAGGACGCCATTTTTAAACGTTTTTTCAGCCAATAGCAGCTTACTGAAAAAGGTCAATTATCTTCTAAAAGATGAAACGAACAAGTAGAAATAAGTGGTAATAATGCAAAGGGAAAAATAATGCGATTCATGTCACACTGCACATTACCAAATGTTCATTTTAATACAATAATAATAATAAAGTTATTAATTAGCATTATTATTGTACAGAATAATATTCAGAACATCAAACACCCATTTCTTGATGTAGTACAATAAAAAAAAGGAAGTTCAGTACTAGCTACTATTCTTTTTTATGTCCAAACATAAAAGTAATTTGACATCACAACATCCAAAGTGACGACACAAATCACTTTTTCGGCCAATATAACCAATATTGCTCAATGCCACTGCTGCCAAACATTATTACTATAGATGCCTATATACACAATATATATTTCGATACTTTACAGCCATCTCAACTTCTGTTACAGTCAACTTTCACTCATAACTCCACATTAAATTATTTTCAATGGACTTTTGAGTTAATTACACACATTGTTTTAATTATTAAAGGGTTTTTAAAGGTAATTTAGGGCTTTGAAGTTCATCTTAAACTAAGTTCCTTAAACTAAGGTCCTAAAACTAAGGTCCTAAAACTCCTAAAGGGAATTTATAGAAACACTAGAATAGTTTCTAACAAGGTTCTTACAAGATGGTGGCTGCAGAAAGGGCTCCATCTGGAGGAACAGGTACAATGTTCCATAGCCCTCTTGCGCAATCAACTGCTGCATTGGAACAAGCACACTTCTGAGGGCATGTTGCAATGGACCCAGACCATTGTAAAGTAGTCTGAGGGGCAGAAGAAGGTACAGAAGATATGAAAAGAGCCGAAGAAACTGCTATCATCAGTAGAGTGACCCAAAATCTGGGTGCAAGCCCTTCCATGGAACAGCGGCTTCCTCTCAATGTTCCAAATTACTACTTCAAGGTTATCTTCAAGGTCAACTTCAAGGTTATCTTCAAGGCCATACCCAAGGTCCCAACATGTTCACTCATGTCTTTTCCGAGCAGATAACCGAATTATAACCAGAATTCGGAGCAGATCAGCCAGCTGTTCAATGATCCAACATAGAGTTGCAGCCAAATGCTTATTTTCTCCTGAAGTAACATCCCTTTTCGGGTTCACATTCGAAGAGAAGAAGGAGAAAAAAGTAGAATCTGTAATCGGATTTTCTATTTTATCCAACCGGAAAAGTCCATGGCACTGAACTTTGAGAGAGCAAGCTCAGATATTCTTTTTGTTTTCTATAGATGTCAACTTGTTGTGTCTTCCGTGTTGGTTAACAAACAGTCGTAATAACACGTTGACCGCTATTGAAATAGTAGCAAAGTGGTACTATGAGGGGCTGGGGTGGTCCACACACAGCACACAACACGACAATGTAGTGACGAGACGAGCAAACAGCCGGTTAGCTATCGCACTTCCGACAGAAGAACGAAATTTGCCAGCTCCCCCGGCGGTCGACGAAACGGACGAGTCCATTCGCAAGCAACCGTGTCACTTGAATCCGGTGCAGGGGGTGGAGTAGCTGGCAGCGGTCACCCGACTCGCATCACAGCAGAGAAGCCGAATCATAAGTCGAAAGGGTAGCTTGTACGTATAGTAAACGTGATTCTCAATGAACGATGCTTCTCTATATTCTTTGCCACGTAAATGCCGTGCATTCCACAACATTGGAACACATCAGTAAAGGTCATTTATAGTCCATATTATACGTAGTTTCAAACCAAAAAGGCGTTTAATATGTATAAAACAATCACAAACAAAAGTTTACTTAAATTAATTCTGGAATAAATTGCACAAATCAAATAATAAAAATAGTAATAATAAGAACAATAGTTCATAATTAGTAATATAAATATGTAGTAATAAAAACAGACATAATATAAATAGTAATAAAAGTTATAAAATAAATAATAATAAAAACAGTTAGTATAATATAAATAGTAACAAATATATTATGAATAGTAGGTACTACGTAATAACAAATACTGTATAATAATTGTAAAAATACTTTATTACTTTTCATTTAAAGTATGATAAAATTATAAAAAATGTTAGAATTTTAATTACCAAATATCCGTGTAATCAAAAGTTCTAAGTATCTACTAATTAGAAGTAGTCTTTAATATTTCTGGAATGTTGTAAATTTCGACTGAAATTTATATTTTCCATAAAAAGTTATTTATAAAAATATTAAAAACTTATTTCACTAATTATTGACATTTTTATTAGAACTCTTATTAAGAAATTTTATATTTCAATAAGTAAACTGCATAATAACATTGTTCTTACTAGACAAAATATAGAAATAATTAAAGTTTCCACATTCAAGAGTGCAGTGACGAAATAAAACACTAAAAACTTGTTCTGGAAAGTGTTAGCCAATCAGAAACTATTACAAGTTTGCATATATGTAGGCCTACTTTCTAAGCCAATTTCACATTAAATTCTACTGACATAACATGCGGTTAACATTTAATTCGTTTTTTCCAATTTATAAACCATTATGTCCAACCAAGTGGCACTTGTACGATCACATGTTCCAATTAGTACATGATATAACGTTCAGAGTTGAAAGTGTTTTAAATCGCCATTATTTAAATGTTGCTTTGACTGGAGAAAAAGTGTGTGTCTTAGGGGTGTTGGGGGGGAGGGGGAGGCGGTTAATAGCGTCTTGCTGACTATTTGAAAAAGAGTACAAGCCAGCAATAACAAATGGAGCACGGTTTATTTATTGTCGCCCCAATGCAACTCTTTATGGCGGTCTTGTTGTTGTTGGAAAGAAAGTAGATCGCGATGCGCATGCGCACAATCTCTCCAGTCCGACCAACCGCACGTTTCCGCACAAAAGAGCAACGAACTCGCAAGACGCGCACGTTAGTGGAGCGCATTGGCGACAGATGGCGCCACTAGACGCCCGCCGTTTCCCTTACGTCACTATTTAAAGGTGAACTGACAGGGTTTTGTAACACCCCATGATATTAGGAGTGTAGAAAGAATGATCAAAATTAAAACTATGAGTTCATTTCTTTTCTTTTTTTTAAAAAATGTATTAAAAGTATTTTAACAGATTGAAGTTAGCGTGTTTTTGTGCCTGTGCAGAGAGGCTAGGAAGGGAAAAATTATAGTATGGGGAGTTTGTGCCAGCATATGAAGCCACCTGGATGTAGCCAATATGCATTTAGCACGTTTTGGTGCAAGTGGCATGCCATACGCACTGTCCCGAATGTAAATTTTGAACACGAGGACTTTTGAGGACCTATTTTAGGGTAAATTTGCGAATTTTTATTTAAAAAAAAAACGAATAGATGGAAAAATTATAGAAAAATTGGACATATGCAACTACATGTTGTTACTGCATAGGAAAGTTTTCAGAGAAATCTGTTGCAACAAATTTACCCTGTCAGTTCTCCTTTAAAGTGCTCCTCCTCCACTTTGATGGCGAACCGAATGAAACGGAGCGAACCAAATTGGCCGTTGTTCATTTCGCAAATTGACGGCATAAATTAGACCCATTGGGCACATGCAGCTCACTTAGGTCACGTGACATAAAAACAAAGGGTCTGTAATAACCATCCTTAAAAAAAAAAAAAAACACGGCAAAACAACTATGTATATTAGGTTTACTCATATCGAAGATTTGATTTTTTAGGCCTATTTCATTCGGTTTTTTGCATAATAACACATAAATAACCGACATTCCTAATACAGTAGAGTAACATGGTGATGTTAAAAATACGTATTTGCACTATAATTCTTAAATGGGCGGTTAAAAAGACATAAGTCAAATTTTCCGACATGACCCATTTCAATTTTTTTTAATCAATAGTTTGTTAGAGCCCTTTATTTTGAATGAAAGCCAAAAAATGTGGAGTTTTGCACAAAAACGGAGTTGAATATTACTCTTAAAGTTGATTAAAATAAATGGAACACTTTCAAATATACCTATTGTTCAGTAACTAGGTTTCAGTTGAAACTTTCATTGATCATTATCAATTTGTAGAGTTGCCTTCAATCAATGCTTCAATAGTAGGCTTACAGCGCCATCTCTGGGTGGTTGCCAGAACTAAAACTCGCAACAGTATTCACCCGATTCACCATTGGGTAGAAACTTCACAAATTATTAATAATAAAGATCAAACAAATTCTATTTTTAATATTGGGCTGGAAAAATGCTATACATTATTTTGAAAACCGCAGGAATTCCGGGAACTCCCTACCCCATATTTGCATAGTAGCGACACCTAGCGGCAGCTAAAGTAATTTAAAAATTACAAAAGTGTAAGTGTAAAATAAAATAATATGTAGACGTATGTAGATATAATTGAAATGTGTTTTAGTGTAAAAACAAGGGAATAATTTCTTGGAATTTGCTTGATTATTCTCAGTAAATAATAAAAGTTATAGTTAAATAATTTATAATTTCAAATAAATATTAATCACATCGTTTTCATTATGAGACAAAATTGACATTGGTTTCATATAATGAGACTAAATTATTTACACGTGTCAAATGAATCAATATACACACGTGACTTGATTGCAAAATCACTTTGCCATTTCACATTTAAATTGCCTCAATGCATTTCAAACAAAATAGGCCTAATGATGAAATCTACTTAAATGCCATATGGAATTATTTATTTCCCCTTCCCAACATTATTAGAATTTATCGCACATAATGCGTGCAATAAATATCAAATTTCAAAAGTTCAATAACCATTAGGCCTATGCAAAAAAAAAAAAACATTAAAAAAACATTATGCAAATATCAACTTCCATTTGCAATGATTATTTATGTAGGCTATATTGTACATCTGGATCTGAGATTGATATAATTTCTGCGATCGATGATGCTATTTTCTCAAGTAGGTATCTGAAAATGCATCCAACTCTAAGCGACCCCTGGTGGCCCAAGGAAGACTTAAAAATACATACAAGTTTATACAGTTAGTACCTATACTGTTTTTGGGTTACAAGAGATGTTAGAAAAAGTTTGGAAAAACATGAATGTCGCATCTGTCACAAAACATCTGGAAGATGGAAAATCAATAACAGATAAAGAAAAAAAAACATTGATTTATTACTTCTCACTGAGTATCATCTAATACTTCATTTCACATATCCATCTCATTCTTTTGTTCACAATAGCATACATATATACCTACATATACAGTGCACTCAATCATTCATACATTTCAATTCTGACCCCAAAAAAATCCATATTACTGTATTGACATTTTACTGAAAAACAATTACTGTATAAATAGGCCTACTTATTTTTTGTTACATAGAAATGAGTCACTAACACTTTTGTGCTGTTCTTTAACAAAAACTATCATTTATTACATGTATTATAACTAAGTATTCATTCATCCTTCACTTTTAATTTCTTTCCAATGTTCAAAAATGTTCAAAATCAATAAATTTACATATGTAACTACTAATAATTTAAATTGCATTGTAATATCTTTAATATTTTCCGATTTTTGCAGGATTTCCGTCTCTGACAGGTTGCCATAATGTTACATACATATATAATATGAATAACTATATAATGACAAATTTACACAAATTATTCCTTTTTTTTGCTATACAAATCAGTATAGAAACAGGAAAATATTTTACAAAGTTCTAAATGTTTTCCGCATTTCACAGGTTAAAGGTGAACTGACAAGGTTTTGCAACATACCATGGAAAGTGTGCAATTATATAGAATTGATGCCAATAAAAAGATTGGCGCAAACAAAACTTGTTTTAAAAATTGTTACAAAAAGTTACGAGTAGTTAAAGAGGGTGTCACAGGTTTCACTGCATGGTATAGTAGAAAACAAATAGTGTTGTTTGTTTGATCAAGGTTAAATCAATGGAAACACTTGTTGTATACGTACGAGAACAAGGTGTTGCGTAATTCATTAAGTTGTAGTATGTGTTTTATAGGTGCAGCCTGAAGGTATGGCAGACCGCAGAAAACGATGCTTAGAGACGAATAAACAGCGTGAAACGAATGGCCAAATTAACCTGCAGTTACCAGGGCCACCTTTAACCTGGCACGATAACGATTACATGCATGGAAGCCATGACAACAGTTTGATGGGCGGCTCAGTGGCGCCATCTAACTCCATATAAACGCAATGATCGACACTCGTAACACTCGTTTATGGAAATCAAGTGGGCCAACTGGCATGTTAGCGTCACCATGGCTTAGTGAGAGGAGAATTATGGCCGCTCGTTCGTCTCTCTCTCAGCGGCCAATATCAAAGTCTGAGCCAATCAACAACACGTTTTTCCCAATACAAAAAACGCACAACAATCAACACTCCAAGTACGAAGTTCGAGATACGAAATACCTAAGCAATTTCCAACCACAAACTTTTTGCATCTTGCAAAACTTATGCATTACTATCATGTTATTTTCAAAATTAAACGTGGATTTCCAGGATTGTTAAAGGTGAACTGACAGGGTAAAATTTTCAACACCAAATCAGTTGAACAATTTTCCATGCGATAACCCCGTTTATCTGCACATT
>JAQFZQ010001657.1:0-18073 GCA_034696005.1 Glomeris marginata | reverse complement strand
TACTGTGAAGTAAGCATTGCAAAAAGGCAACAGCCAATTGGGAATTGGCGTCATCTTGAGCTGCAAGCCACTGTAGTTTTTCTCATTTTCCTCAAGTAGTTGAATAATTCCGTAGCAATTTTCTGTTTAGGAGGTATTAAAGATTTACATTCCCATGGGATATTCCCTATAACCATCTTCAGCCATTTCAGTATCCTCATGATCTGATTGGCCTGAGTGTCTAGTAGTGGCCAGGCTTGATTACCAATGTTATGACTACTACCTATACGTATACGTGGTGGTAACCACAACAACTTGGTTTGATAGGTTTGATTCAGTACCAAGCTTTTAATGGCATTCAGTAATTCGTGGCCCTCCTAAATTACCTACACTTCAGTCCATTCAGAAAGTAATATTGTGGACATCATAATTAAGCTAATATCTGCTTATTATTATTATTATTATTATTATTTCCATTTCATGCTGTAATATGTAAAATAATCTGTTTTGATGGTTGAATTTAAATGTTTTATAAGTCATTTTAGACAGGAAGTTTTCATGATATGGATTTTTTCTTGAAATTTACCTATATAAATACTAATTAATTTCTTGAATTAATCATTATCCCTTCTGTACTGTTTCTTCTTATGCTAATATTAATAAAAATGTAATATTTCAATATATAAATTTTATAGTTATGTAATACTAAAGTATGTGATGCATTTTAATTTGTCAATTTGTTGTAAATGTTTCTTTCAATGGTCGCATTCAATCTTCAACCAAAATCATGATCTGTAATCAGGTCAAAGTTCCATCCACATGATTATTATAAACTGGTTTGGCAGGTCAGATTGTGAATGACTTTGGTCATGAGACGAGACTTGGCCATTATAAACAAATTCATGTAATCTTGATGTAATAATGATTTTGGTTGAAGATTGAATGCAGCCATTTTGTTTTATTGTAATTTATAGGTGTGATTTTGTATGCATTGAGGTATTTATGCACGTACATACAAGGTTAAAATGGAAAATAAATAAATTTTTACAGGTGCCACCAAATCAGAAATGCGTGGGGACCTGGGGAAATTCAGGTTTGCTGCTGACTTCACCAGCCATCCGCCAGATGGCGCTGCAAATGGGCTGAGTGACGTAGGAGGCCGCTCGATTTCACTTCGGTTTCAGACGGCGGTGGATTCGGATGTAGTTCCCCGCCTGCCACTTGCCATCTGCTGTTTCCACATGACATCGATCCACAATTTATTGGATTGTACTTCACAAACTTCAGCTACACGTCGAAATCGACTCGTTTCTCCGGTGACAGCGATGGACATTTTGGGAAACCTGGAATTTAAACAACTCTTCCATTCGTCGCTCAACTTTTACCGCCCTGCAATCGTCAATATCCCTCATTTGTGAACTGGTTTTTACAACTCGCACCGACTCAAAAATGTCCAGTGTTGGGACCAGTGTCGTCATAGAAGGTGCTGTGAAGTACCGGGACGGGAAAAAAGTAAGTTTTTACGTTTTTACGAGAGTTTTTATTGTTGTTAGCAAGTGTGTTGCGCGTACATTTCCGCTTGTGCAACTTCCGCCATGTTGGATAATAGGAAATGTTGCGTAACGAAACGTTGCTGCGCAATGAAGTTGCATTTCCGCAATTAATCGCTTTTAGAAGGTTCTATAAAATTTACTGCGTTCATATGGTGAATTGTGATGATCAGTGTTGATTGAGGATGCGGATGTTGGGTTTTATTGCTGATTAATAAAGGTAATTTCGTGTTTTTCAGTGGAAACCTCGATGGTGCGTCGTTCGCAAGCTGTCTCCTGTGGCAGGTAGGATCACGTGACTTTTATCATTTAATTAGCTAAATTCTCACTTGGAAAATGATGCTTTCATATTTAGTTTAGCTAATAATTATACGCCATTTAATGTTTTGAAGGATGTAGAATGGAATTTTGCGGTGAAATTTGTGGTAGTTAATTCGTTTCCTTGTGCGGAATAATTGAGGATTTTGCATTATAATTAGAAGTAGGTTATTAAATTCAACGTTCATATAATCAATTCGCAACATGCTGGAAATTAAAGGAATGTATGGGATTATTTAATAACGCATGGATGGCAGTTTCAAATTGGATAATTTTATTGAGAAACATGGTCATGAGTGTTGAAATATTGTAAAACACGAACTCTGTGGATTTTTGAATAGTAAATTTATAATTACAGTCGATTAGCATGCAATATAGTAGTTTTGTTGCAAGATAGGTCCTTTATCTTGATGTTCCAATGATATTTAAATATAGTTACAAGTAACCTTCAGTGCAAGAAAATGAGGGGGAAAATATTTATTTTTTAATAAAAAAAGTGATAGCTATGCAAATTCAGAAATGTTCACACGGAAGCCATGTGTACTAGCTTTATTCAGTATAAAAATGCAATTCTGGAGACATATCTTTAATTTTATTCTAAATTTTATCACTCTAAAACATAATTTTAATGTTTGATGTTCAGGATAAGAGCATTATTGATCTGTTTGGATCACCATACTGAGACTGTTTCACAAGTAGAATTCAAAAGTCTCTGTAAAAATCTAACAATGTACCCTATAACTGTCAAGGTCATATCCAATTGAAACAACTTGGGGAGTGTGACCTTGAATGAAATCACTGAACTCGTATTGGAGCCATTTGTAGATTGTAAGAAATAAGGTGTGGAGTGAAACGAAGTATGCAGAGTAAGGTGTCATTTGAGGGTAAATGAAGGGGTTTATGTTGGTGTAGGAATGGATTATCGACATTTTGTGGAGTTAGGGGAGATTTGAGAGAAGAAAAGAGGGAAATGTCGTCACCAAAATGATGGATCACGTGCCAATTAAATACGGTAGATGAAGATCGCTGTAAGCGTTTTCTGTGATAGTGATTAATTGCCTAGACAGTGTACACCTGGCTGTTATTTTTCTTTTACCCTCCCAATTTCATTCAGTCTGACACACAACATGGAGAAGAGGAGACAAAAAAAATGTGATTATTCCAAAGATGCTTTAATTTGATTGATGGCCGAATTTTACTGCACTTCTGAAATCGAGCCAAGATTTTGGGCTATTTTTTTCTCCCTATAATTCCTAGAAGATCAGCTCAAAGGATTAGACGCCATTAATTTCTTTGTTATATGAGAAGATCGATTTTTGTTGCTACGAGAGATGAATTTGGCGTGTTTCATAATATTTTGATGCCTGATGAGCTTCAAGGGATAATTCCATTGGAGAGAACTTATTTTTAAAAGTAGGTCCCTTAGGTGTAAAAACAGATTTAATGCGTTTTATCATATTGATTGAAATGCATTTTCAATAAGAGGATGAAATGATTTCGCATGTCTTGTGATGGTATCTAGGGTTTTATAAATTTTGATTTGCATTATTATGTTTTCTATAAATTCGCACTGAAATTAATAGGCCTATTTGGTAAGCACATGTGTCTAATTGGCAATTGCAGATATAGATTTTAAACATAAAATATTTCTGCAAGTTAATTATAATGATGAGTGTGTTTTGTGGCGAGTAAATAAACTGATCATTAATTTGCCCATCCCATGAGTAACATGCTGAGTAACCGGTGCATTTTCAATCTCTGTCCCATGTTTAAATATTTACTTGCTGGGTGAATTTATATTGCTGATGTTAACAGCTTGATTCAACAGCAAACAAGTGTTCAATCATGATAAATGCAAAAACTACAATTGATAGACCAAAGTAGACAACCGACTGCAATAATAAATGATATTCATGGCTTTGTATTAAAAATTTAGCTGCAAAAATGTACTGTAGGTGGCATCACTGCATAATACACAAGGTGTTTGCATGTATTTTTTTTGCTGAGCTGCTTTATTATTTTTTTATTTAAACATTTGTACAATTCTGCATAAAATTAAACTCTTATTGTGCATACCTATAGAAATTACTACAACATTATGCAGAAAAGTTTATGCAATGTCATTTCAGTATAAGAATGTTATGCAAGATTCTGCAGGATATTGTTCATAGTGTTTTCTATAAAACTTAACTTTTGTTTGCAATATAAAATATAAAATAAACTGCAATTCTGCAAAAATTTTGTATGCAGAATATGCAACTTTGTGGGGATAACTTTGTATAGGATTAATTGAAACTTTCTGCACAATTCAGCATATTTTTTCTCGACTGGGACGTGTTTTAGTAAAAATATTAGTAGGAAAATTGTTTTTTCCCATGCAATATGGCGATTTAGGCGGCCATATTGGAATTGTGTGATAATGTACGGTGTTGTGGGTTTTGATTGTAGTTTATCGGATGGAGTTTTTAATAATATTTTTTGACGTGATCTCGATAAGGTCACCAGTCTGAAATGATAGCATATATGAATGGGAAAGATTGCGTGACTGGCTGCACATGTGGATGTGTCTGTTTTCGATGATTGATTACTTATCGATCTGGTCCAATTGGTGGATGAACACGCCATTACGGCGCTTCTCTCTGATTTTGTCCCCCTTCTTTTTTATACATGTATCTACAATATATAGGCAATGAAAACGAAAGGAAATATGAAAGAAATGGGAGGTGGGAGGAGCATAAACGTGTTGTAGCGCAAATAATGATGACGTTGACGGCAGCATAATGATAATGACGAATACAATGATTGCGTAGTATTGCAGTTACCCTATTGTATACAATAAGCCCTGTCTTTTTATGATGTATTTTTTCTGTGTTTTATGGAGATGGGGAAAATGTGGGAACGTGAGACGGTTATGTACAGCTGGTGTGCCCTTTGGCTATATGGGTCCTATATATGGGGCTCTATATGAGGATGTGGGTGGAGTGACAAGGGCATAACGGTTCATGTCCAATGTGAGTGAACAGCACGTGCATTTGTTTTCTGTTTTCTTCATTTTCCAGTAGTAGCTATTTATGTAAAAGGCCTTTTGTTGTTTTTGTGGCTGGTTTGCTTCCGTTTTCATGACTATATCATCATTGATACATTATTGTTACTGTATTGCGCTTTATCTTCTACAGTAAAGCTTTCCAAAATGCATTTACTAAATTCTGTAAATTGTTTCATAATGAAAAACTCCTCTGAAAATATAACTTACACCTTGAGAATAAATTTCTAGAACAAAATATACTATGGATACAGTAATTAAAATAAATGTGAAATTTTAATCTTGGGATAATGTGGTGGTCGGCAATTTTTAATGGTCACTGTCATATAACTTTATTCATTCATTATCAACTATATGGCTAACTTCAGTGGCAAAATGTTAGTCCTATAAGAGGCAAACATCTGAAATCAGTAAGAAAATTAGTTAATTCATACAGTGGAAAATTGGATATTATTTAGTTTTTTAATAGTTTTCAGTGCTCAAACAATGGAAACATTGGCTAATTATTATATAGCAAGTATGTGATTATCATTTAAAGGATTAAATGCAGCTTATATCTGCATTTGTGCACAATTTCTTAATCTTTATAGGATTATTTTCTAACCTCAATTTATGGTTTGAAAGCTCTCCATTCGATGCAAATAAAATATTTTATGGCCGAATCTGAAGGATAATAGTCTCCAAAAGAATGTTTGATAGTACATTGTATTTTATTTTTATCAGCAACCATGTATAAATAAGTGAATTAAACGCCAAGATGCACATAGTATAAAGTAGTAATTAGCAAAAAAGCACTATAGATTAAATTAATGATGTAGATTTTATCTGCATGATATGTATACTTTTAATGTCTTTCGTGTAATTAACTCCTTTAAACACTTCATAAAATTTACAAGTTTGTGGGTTATCGGGTTTTTGCAGGGGTGCTTTAAAGTAAACTCTTTTGTGTTGCTCCAATTACAAATTGAATTAAGGATTATTGTGCAGCAATTGAAATGAGTGAAAATGCGATTGAAAAAAGTTGCATGGTCACCTCGTTGACGTCTCAATTTGCTTCATAAAATGCAGTGAATAGCTTCAGCAAGCTGTCATTGTGCACAATAGATGGAACTTTATGCATGCTATTTAATGTGGAAATAGGAAAAAATCCCATAGGGAGTTAAGTACTGTGTATATTCAAAGGGGAGTTAGTAGTTTTTTGTGCAAGTCACCTTATAACTATTCAATTCAGCTGGTAATTCTCATGGGTTGCGAATTTATTTACGGTCCTTGTGTATTATAGTATGTGTGTGTATTTAGGGCCTGAATTATTTTTTTGCATTAAATTTCCCCCATTATCCCCCCTCCCCCCTGAAAAAGCCATGGTACGTGTAATGTAAGGTTTTACCCATGGGGATGGATGGCTCAATGTCCCCCAGGACAATGATTATACACTATTATGCATTAGTACCTATATATAGTAGCTCGTAGCAGATGTATTAGCTATAATGTCAATACATTTATACTGCAATATGCGATTTAAAAGTGGATTTAAGTATTTACATAAGTGTGACAAGTGGGAATTAATTTACATTATGGCTCTTAAGTACAGCTCCATGTCAGTATAAAATGCAATTTTTTGAGCAATAATATTAGCAGTTTATTCAGAATAAGAGATCAGATTCATTAGTATTAATTACATGTTAATTAGCATTAAGTGGGGCTATATATGATGTACTTACATGGTAATGTATTATAAATTGAAATTTGCAATATCAAAAGTTTGCTGAATTTTGGCGAATATAAATTTACATTTATTCCATACATATTTTGTCAATTTGCATATTAACAAATGCAGTGGTTTGATTATATATTAATACATTGATTTTAAATATCAGATGTTTTAACCAGTGTTACATTGTTTTATTTCAACATTGAAACAACTTGGTAAACTTCTCATATATGATTTATACCCTGAACTTTCTGTTTGAGGCAGCGGTTGAAACCCGAACTATAAGTGGACATGTTTTTCCATGCATTGTTCACACGTATTTCTTTTTGTTTCTGGTTTTTAATCTGAAAGAACAGATTTGAGAAACTGTGGAGAGCGATGGAGCACATTGAGTGCATGAAGACAGTGTGGCAATTTGTCACTCTCTTTTCCCCTCTTTCATTTTTGACACGTGACCCTTACTGTTTTTCGCACTCAGTCAACGAGTTTGCCGTCTTTTGTGGCATGTCATTGTTACATGTATCAATGTCTAGGCCACTTGCAATGATATATAGAAAACGGGCTGTTCTTTAAAACATTTTCCACATTTTGATTCAAAAATCTGAATGCAAGGGTTCGGGTTGGACTTCAAATGAATACACCAGGTGTTTCAAAACTGAAATATTAACCTGTAATAAATCCTGTTTGGTAGACTTTTATCCTTAATAGTGTAATTTTAAAATAATAAAATGAGAAAATTGTATTGCATGAAATCATGTAAGATTTTGCTGTCGATTTATTAAATTATTTATATTATTGTAGTAAAGAAAATGTTATAAAGGTCATTGAAGATTTCTTTTTATATTGCAAGAACTTTAATTAATATACTGTTAAAGCGAATATGTTAAAATAAATGGAGAAAATCTGATTTTAAGTTATTAATACAACTTTTATACTCAAACTCCAATAATTTGTCAAATTCAAAATGAATTTTAGACTATTTTAATTATTACTATTTACATGATTTCGTTTTTACATATGATGTATTTGTACAACTCCGTGAACAGTCGTGTAATTGGATTGTTGAATTAATTAATGAATTATATAACTAGGTTATTATTAAACCGAATATTTTGGTGATAATCGATGGGTTTTATTCGGCTGCATTGCATTGCATTGACTCAATGCATGTTATGTATGTGAAAGTTGGCTTATTCCTGCAATTAGGTGGAAAGATATAAATTCAGTTGGTGCAGGTGGAGTGTTCATTATGCAAAACGGATGGAGTAATTAAATCTGAGATGTATATATCGTATTTCGCCTGCTGATTATTGATGCTCTGTAGTATTGTAACAGTATATGGCCTTTATGCTGAAAGGTTATTTCGTGTTTGTGATCGAGGCTTTCCTATGAATTATGAATGGGGTCTGCCTCTGGATCCAACCACCCCCCGATCTTCCCGCCACCCCTCTCAAAACAAAAGTGTCACGTGATGTTCGTTACGTGAAGAGCTCGTGCATAATTAAAATCAGGTTTGCCACTTTCCACTCCAGGGATCCAGAACATCAACGTCGATATAAAAAAAACACAATAGACTATAATGTATAACCTATGAAGAATTCTACTAAATTATAGTGCAGGGTGTGTATACTGATACTGGAAATCCTGGAATTATACTGTAATTTTTTGTTGTCTAAGTTTGAAATCTAAAGAATGTATCTTTACACTTTACATACTATAATTTAATTTATTGACTTCTGTTTTCCTTTTCTAATTTGATTGGTTAACAAAGTACCAGTTAAGCTTGACACTTTTGAAATTATGTATTTTGTGTCCTGGAAAAAAAGTTATAACTATCCTTAAAATACTGGGAATATACTGGAGTTTTGAAATGAAAGTTTAGTATAGACACCCTGTACTGTTATCATTGGAATACCTAGCTTATTTTTAATTCACTTGGTAGAAAATTTTAATTTAAACCCGTAATGTAAATATAATTAGAATTTATGTACAGTACATGCAACATATAAAGGAATATGTGAGTATTGGTGATGATGTATAATTTCTGTTGGGTCAGTAAATTTGTGTCGGGGGAAATGGGATTATGGATATGCAGTGGAAATTAGGAAGTGGATGTGACGTCACGAAATGGGCATGTTTTTGATGGGCGTTCATAATGAGAGTGATCCTTATGCACCCTATCCCACGGTGATCAAAAGGACCTTTTCTCCCTCTTTCTTTCTCGTACATGTCGTTTATAAACCTTGTATAATAAAAGGGAGCAACGTGAGAATGATTGTATAGAATGTGAAATGGCCATAGTATATAGCCTAAAGATGGGAAAAGTAATGGGCGTTAGCTAGCACAAACTTGATTAATGCCCAGGTTGTGGGTGTGTTCTGGTTTTCCTTAGCAAAAATCGATTAGCACTTCTACTTGCTAATTATCAAAAGAGGCCCTATAAGTTTACATGTAATTTGATTGTGGTTTGCTGCAGTTGTAAACTTGTTCACTTCATCATATATCCAGTTTAATATTATGCTAAGAACTTTGTTCTTTTGTGTGGCATAGATTAAAGTTGGCATAGATTGTTTCCTAAGAAATGCAATTACATTTCAGAATAATTATTGTATTAAAAGTTGAAATTTTTCCAATGCAATGTGACGGAAGTGTAGTTAGGCATTAGAATTGGAGAAGTGGGCAGGTTTTTGTTTTTAAAAATGACATGTTGCTTCAATGGATGAAATGTTTATGAAACCATGTTGACAGGAAAGTGTTTATTTAGTGCAGTGGCTTCATTGCAATTGCCATATGTGGCGTTTTTCACAGCTTTGTGCTTTGTCAGTGTTCTTGAAATGATGCAAATGAGCACAGAAGGTATTGATGTGCGTGAAATGTGATGATGTACAGTTGCTTGATCTGTGTAAGTTTTGATAAGCCACGTGGTGGCGCTACAAGCGCATGATGCACTCGCCATGCAGGCTTACGTCAACGCCCCTTTCGGTGAGACTTTGCAGCATTGGGAGAAGAAAAGAGGGGGTGGGGGGCTATGTGAAAAGAGTTGCATGCGTTGGGGGATTTGTGCAAATCTCCGACTTGAATTTCAATGCCCTCTTTTTAATATTTTCCCACAGGAACTGATTAATTCTGATTTAGCTTGTGCATTTACACACAATAAGTAATATCTGTGTATAGTGTGTCCTCCTTTCTTTGACCATTGGTCATTTTTCAGCATGGAATTTCAAGCTTAATTACTTATGTTTATATTTATCTCTAGAGGTTTAACAAGACTGGAACAATTTTCCTTTAACTCAGAGAGTAATGTCATTACAACTAATAAGCCTACTATTAGTTTCTCCATAAATTATATTATAAATTGGACAGAATATTCTTAGTTATGGATGCAATTTACTTGCCAAGGGATGTTTTATAGGGTGAATATGTAATAGTATATAGTGTGTACTTTATAAAACAAAATGGCTGTCGTTTGACGGAATTCAAATTGTATTCAGCAGAGAAGCAATTGAAACAGAAGTTTTTCTTGACATTGTAAAAATGTTTTGTGGTCGTTGCAATGAAGTGAGTAAAAATCGAAATTCTCTTCTGCGTTGCTCACTATGCATTTAAGTGATGACGTCATGATGGATGTGGGGCGTGATCACGTGACGTTGGGCCATCTGCGAGACGAATGACTGCATGTGTGTGTGGCAGGGAAATTGCAGTCTGCAGCCAGTCATGGGGAATGAATGCAAAATGAGAACAGTGGAAAATGAGGGAAAAAGGAAGTTAGGAAAGCGAAAACGAAATGGCCCTTTGGGCGTTTGTCGTTTTGCGTTTTGTGTCCATATAGGAAATTCGGTGGCAATGAGCCATACACAGCAAAGTGCTCTTTTCCCACTTTATCCCCCCAAAACTGTGTCTACCATGCAATATGTAGATGCATCTGACCACTGTTCCTATACAAATGCAGTGGAAGAAATCGGCGTTTTATTAGTAGGTCCATTGGCGATCGATGATTGCATTTTTGCTCCATTTCCAATCGATTGTGTGCGTGTAAATGACTAATAGCAGCTGGCATCAGCATTCATGATGATGGTCGTGTCCAGAGGGCTCTTTTCTCTATACCCCCTCTTTTATTACGAGCTCCCGAACTTTTACAGTCGGTGCAGGACACAAAAGATTTTTGAGAAAATTAGGAAATGTAGGGGATGACGTCAATGCTAATGGACCTACAATTTGTGTGATGTGTGATAATTGTAGTTATGCTGGGTTGTGTAATATGTGCAGCTTTGGACCCCCAATGCAATCTCCCAATGGAGCCCTTAAAGGCATTTGTGGTTCTTGAAACATGATAGGTATGCGTTTAGAGTTATGGGAAGAGAAGGGAAATGTTTGGGAAATAAAAACAAAGGGCATGTGTGTGAGTTATATGTATACTATTATTTATTCAGTAAGTTGGTGTGTGATGTGTTTTTAATTATTAAGTATAAGGTTTTTTGGTGCAACTTCAGGGGGTAATTGGCATGTTTTAAAAAATGTAGTTGCATTGGGAAATGGTGGGAATTATATGTGGTGTGATGTGTTTGGGGGGAGGGGTGAAAGGTGGATTTTCTGGTCCCTATAGATTCTATTACTCTACTGTGCATGAAGAAGAGTTCGATTGATATTTTTTGAGAGGTTGGGGTAGAAGCACTCTGTCGATATTTGAATAAAGGGTGCAAAGCTCTTTTGCAAACACTCACTTTGGCAAAGCCCTGAAATTGCTTTTTAGTGCAGAACATCAAATAATTCACGAGTTACATGAACATTTCCCGGTCTCTATTGTGTAAGGTAATTATGAATGTAATTTAGAATGAAAGTTTGCATATAAGTTAGGATACAACTAATATAACAAAAGTTGTATACCATTTTGTCAAGTTATGGAAAAGTTAACTACCTGTACAAAACCTAATTTTCTTAATGATATTAAACACAGTGAATTACAAGGAACTAAAAACTAGAAAGATTTTTCCAGCATCATTCTGTCAATGGTCCAAAAAATTAATTTATCAACTGAAATTAATTATTTAGCGCATTTTGTGTTGCTTCTTTAATTCATGGACACCCTGTATAAATTTAAAAAACTGAAAAATGTATAATAAAATATATGTATGATTGTTGAAATTAGAGAATTTACCAAGCTTAATAAATTAAAGTTGGTGACTTATAAATAACATGTTCTTTGAATGGCTTATATTATATGCAATTAATTAACGTTTAAAGTACATATATTGAAAAGTTTATTATTTTGTAAAAAATAGATCTGTTTAATATTATCTATCAGGGAAGATAATGAGTAGCATCATTAGGAAATTTGACAATTAAAAACTTAAAGCCCTGCAGCAGTCGAAGCTATTATAATGATTGCAAACTGTTGTCAACTTGCTTCAAATTAGGTACTAATTGCCTGCCAGTGGTCAAACGAAATATTTCAAATGTAGCAGGCTATAGAATTCAATTTTGCTACTTTGGGCTTATATTATTGAAGAAACTTTGAATTTCATTGGGTTGTTATACTGGATGTGTGTGTGCAATTCAAATCGGCTTTTTTGCCAGTTGTTTGAGATTCCCTGTTGCGGTACAGTAATGACAATCAGTAGTCCTGCAGGTGGTCCAAAGGTTCGTACAATAGGTGTTGACCCTCTTTTCATCACTATAACCCACATCCCATTTGCTGCGGTTACCATGGCTACAAAGAGCCCCTAAAAATCATTTCTACAATTTTCTATTGTTGGAAAGTATAGTATTTTTTGTGGGAGGATGGAGCCTTGGATGGAGAGGGGTGGTGCTTGAGATAGGGCCTATTTTAGCACAATTGAAGGCATGGACAGTATATATAGTGAGTTATGGGATGTATATTGAAGCATTTTGTTGCAGATTTTGTGTGGAGATGGGGATTTTTGCGTTTAGTCACACGGTTTCAAGTTTCCTTGTTTTGTAAGTGAAGCAGTTATTAATGTGATGTATGTGTTACGGATGTGGGTGGGTGTGTTTATTGGAGAGAAAGTGGAAATATGAGCTGTGCACTTGCTTAGATTTCCATTTCGACAAAAATACATTTTGCTTTTGGATATGGGGGTAGTACTTGGTATTACATGGTGGAAACATACTTGATGCTACACTTTCTGCACCATTTCACGTGGGAAAATGCATTACATATGGGAAAAGGAATATACAGCAAACGGTTTCATTGAGTTTGCAAAGTTGAGGAATGAGAAAAGAAGCAGATGGAAAATTCAGGGGATTAAATTACAGTGAATTCTGCTTTAATTTAAAATATGTAATTACAAGCAATATTTGTTATTTTTCAGTACATTTTATCAGCACACAATAGTAAAAGTTCAGGAGGATTTTGGCCAATTATCTTTTAATGCAAATTATGTTTATGAATATCAGCTTTATTTTGAATATGTGTAAGCCTTAATAAGGTGAACAGTATTTTGATTATGTGCAGAAAAGTTACATTTGTTTCGATATCTAGAATAATTTCCATAACAATTGAACATGAAGATAAAGAAGATTTTGTACACAATGAACAAATTAATTTCCAAATTTGGTTTGCTTGTATATTAGCCTACTTCTTGAATGTGTTCACAAATTTGAGAAGTTAATTTTCTTGCTTTTTTAACCACATAAAATGGTATTTTGTGTTATGTAAATACAATATAAAGAAAGCCAGATGCTTCATATTTTGGAAATAGCATTAGGCATGACATGTTGCAGTAGTTTCAGTTAGAAGTGATAAATTTTTATTTGCGGAATATATTCTGCAATATTTTGCTGTAATTTTTTGAAACTCCAGAAATTGATTTCAGTACATGTACTATAATCCAATTGTGGTTTTGTATATATGTGTATAATGTCTATGAGTCACTTTTTGATTAAAAATTGAAATGCATTCATATGCATGTGTGACCTGAGTTTTGCAAAGTGACGGCATTCCATACTTTTGGGTTTTGTGACGTCATAATGTTAGGGCGACATATTGTCAACTTGCTTTTTGTGCGGTTGGCATGTGATTTCATAGAGGGGGTCGTGAAATTTGTGGTTACAAAAAATGAAACTGCTTTGTGCATTGAATGGTCTTTTTTTTATTCTTGACTTTTGCCGAGCATAATGGCGGATTTTAATGGCACCCGGTTACGCTTTTAATGAAGCGTAGTTGGAAAACCGCATTCATTTTGCTACTTAATGGCTATTGGTTTTGGCACAGAATGTTCCCACCTTTAAATTTTTTCATACTTTCCCCCTTTCATAGCCACTGCTATATTATTACTTTGCCAAAGATTTTGCAAAATTGAATTTTTATTCGCTGAGTAGGGGGCAGCTGACGTCACTACTTCATGGGGCGTGGCTTAACGCGTGACACGTGTTAGCAGTTACTTTTACAATTTACAGTTTTATTATCACCCATTTTTTTTAATGAAACTTTGTAATTTCACATGGTGCTGTTGAAAGTTTCACACAATATGTAACCGGTGTGTAATATTACTGTAGTTACAAGTGTTTCATGCAGTGGTGCCATCTGTTGAACATTTTTGAAACTTAAGCTAAGTGTATAATTTGTAATTTAATAAAACTTGAAAATTGTAACATTTAATTTAAAACAAAATAAATAAGATTTGAATTGCAGCTATATGATCACTTGTCCGCTGCTTTACACTAATAGGACACCAATAGACACATGCAGGGTGTTCCAAAAGTCAGGTTATATTTGCTGAACTTACACCAGTATTTGTTTAATATGGTGCCAGTGAGTGCAGCATGAAATTAAGCCTACTTTATGGTGTTGGTTGAGGCAATGGTTGAGGCTATGTATGATTGTGTTTGGAGTGATGATAATTGGCACTGTAATGCTGCTTGTACTCAGTGGCCGTTAGAGGCTTAATAATTGATTTTGAGTGATAGCCAATGTCGTAATTAAACGAGGCAATGAAGCACAAAGTCCTTTGCCAAAGATATGGCCCCAATATGGCCGCCTGCTGCAATGTCCCCTGGGAAGACAGCGTGGCTAATTACGTCAAGATATTGTGTTCACTACCACCCAGGCGTGGTTTAAATTAATGCTTTGGACCCCCTAATTTTCACTAAAACTCGTGCCTTTGTTTCCCACCAGGGATCGCTGCATCAGTGTGATTTACGATTTTACACATTGCATCTGCACCGAGTTGTTTCTTCTCAAACTCTTATCCAATCACTTATCAGACCTTTATCCCAAAAGTTCTTAGCTGTTTTCTACACAGATTATATGCAAGAAAACCAGTTTATACTGTACTTTACAAGTTGAAGAGTTATACTTGTGTTTAGTGCCATTCACTTTAATGACTCTTTAGGTAAAAATTATTGGTTTTTCTTTTGCAATAAATGGTTAAAAATTGTTTGTTTTTGTTAGTTAGTTAGTTAGTTAGTTAGTTAGTTAGTTAGTTAGTTAGTTATTTTATTGGTTATGAAGCTTATATATTTTTAAATCAAGATTATGGTGAACAAGATTTGATAAAGATTTAAGATAAATTAAAGTAAAAATAAAGTTTTTTAATGTGATATTTGCAAGTTACATTAATAATTTCGATACAAACAATGCATTTTTCATGTAACTTTAGTATTTGAGTTGTGATATGCCTGAAATTTAGTTGAAAAATTGAAATTTTATCGAAATAAGGGAAATTTAAATGTTATTATTGCATGTGAATTTCTATGAATTGTAAATGCAATAATTGTCTTTTTTGTTAAAAAGAAGAAAATTGCCATAGAAATAAACGATAAATTGCTGTCAAGGAAATTATACGTTTGCGATGAGTTGCTGTGGTTTCGTTGTCCACTTGGCAGTAATTATTAATTAACTCGTATGGCGGTAATTAATTTTAACGAGAACGGTGTTAACAAGTTGATCTGGCAGAATGTGTTGTGTACCCTATACTTTATTTTCAGCTGTTGAATAAATACAATGTTTGCAATGCGCATATTGCGTGTGGAATTAATGCCATATTTGAGCATTACGTGGGGGGATGAAGTTGGGGGGGGGGGGACAGAAATGGAAAGTGGGCGGGGCTTGTTTGGCAATTTGAACACTATGTTGCTTTTACTCCCTTGGACATAAATTACATGTAACGAAGCAGAACACGCCTTCTTTTCACTTGACAAAAATTGTGTTTCAAGTGACTATCGATCTAAAGTCATGGAAAATATCTGGCAAATATTAGTATAAATAAAACAGCAGCAAAAGAAGGGAAATATGAGGTGGAAATCGGTCAATAATTTCATCCTAAAGGCGTTATAATAAATGGGATTGGTATCGATTTACTTGAAATCGACGGCACTTCATATTTATTTCATTTCCCACTTTTGTAAGTGAATATAATAGATGAAATGGATTACAGATGTTTTGAATGTGCATTTGTTACAATTTAACCGTATCTTCAAAATAATAAGGTGAACTAAAACGAATTTAGAAATAATTACATAAAATCTGCAAAATATTAATTAACTATGAAGTTATTGCCAATTAAATATATCTGTAATTAATGACATAATAATTGTCTTGTTGCTTTGTGACGTCATATGCATAGTTTTATTACATCATTGCATGCACATTGAATAACAACTAACTTTATTAATGAATATTTTTGAACAGATTTTGTTTAAATACTTTCATAATTTGCCGTTTTACTAGATGCATTTTAAATTTGAGGTTACCTTACAAAATGACGTCATTTAACCTGTTGCACAACTACTTTTCATCAATCATATACAACAATATACGCAGTTAGATGCAATATCAGAAACTATGCACACTTTAATACATGTGGAAACAATAGTAAGGAAACATAAATGAATATTTTGCGGTCAATAATACAATGGCCGTTATCCAGAAAGTAGTGCTTGCAAGAGCGGAAGGACACAACAATCGTAATTAAATCAGCCTGCAATGGAGATCATGGTCCATTTATGCCACAGGGTGACGTAATCACTGGCACGTATCCAATGGTGCACTTATCCCCAATGATTCTTTTAAGGAATCTCTTGTTTGTGCTCAACGGTTTCACTGTTTTTCCCTCTTTTATTTTTTCCCTATTCCCCCTGTGACGAATTTATCGATTTTTCTCACCAACTTTTTTTGGAGTGACAGTTACTTATTTTGGATTTGCTCTTCTCATGTCTTCCAACTTGGGAGCTTCTTTTCGCGTTTTTCTCCTTGATATCTTGCACTTTTTTTATTTTAGATATAAGGTTTTTCTCTCTCTTGCTACTTTCAGTCTTATAGGATATTCTCTTATCCGGCATTTTTTTCATCCTCATTGGGCCTGTAGCATTGTCACCCTTCTTGAGACCTTTTCCTTGTTGTGTATTATGTATTACTTGACAGTATTAAATTTTCTTACCCTTGACTTCCTATTAGTTGTATTAATGAAGCTGTGAGGGGAAAGCGAACCTAAAAGCGACCCTTTTCATCTTTCAGTCGTAATTCGCAGCTGTTGGAGTTGAACAACAGGCACAGACTGTTTTAAAAGTGTAAGAGCGTAAATGAAATGTCTTTTTAGTGTGTACAGTATATATTGTATACAAAAGGACCTAAGAGGCTTTCGATGCTTGCGGCAACTTTTGTGCCAGGTAAATTGCACTTAAGTGGTAAAGTTACATTTAAATCATTAACATAAACAAGCAATAGGTTTTATAAAATTATTTCGTTTATTAATTTATTGTTTTCATAACAATTATTTTGCATAGTTGAAGGAACATTATATCCCGTTGGAATTTAAAATGAAATAAGTGCGGTTTTAAAGGAAAGTTTAGAGGGGAGTTTACAAGCGTTCATTGTGACGTCACACATTCTGTTGCCAGTTTTAATGAAATGCCCATTGATTGACAGTTTTGTGCTTGGTTTGCAAGGGTGCTTGAATGTTTGAAGGATGAGAAGGGAGACTGACATTGATTTCGATAGAAATCATTCGCAAGCGTTCCACTACAAACAGGGTTCGATACATTGATTGGCAAGAGGGAAGGAATCGATATTTTATCAGTATCGATCCGGTGAAATGCGTGTAGTACACGAGGGTGTGTCACGTGCTTCCGGCTTTCCCAGGCCAGGTGAGAGAATGTGGTTGGTGGGTGGAGGACAGAGGGTGGAGTAGTGGTCGATTAATCGATGAATCGATCTGTCGGCTGTGTTCAGTTGAGATTTTGGTCATTCGCATCTCGTACCACGTCAAATCAATTGATTAGGAGGATTTTCGGTATTTTTGATCTCTGACCCACGACTTTGGTATGTGTTGTATTTGACAAGTTACCATAGACAGGTTTTACTGTAATTTTAAATGTGCAGGGTGATTCAAAAATGATTGAACATTTTGAAATATTTATTAGGCAAGTGTCAAGCTTCAATGTAGGGGAGACCGGGGTAAGTTGGCCAATTTTGAACATCCTATTTTTTTCCTAGCTTCAGAGCACAACTGGAGA
>JAQFZQ010001656.1:0-18077 GCA_034696005.1 Glomeris marginata | reverse complement strand
CCCACACGGGCCACGCCCCTACAACTAGGCGCGCCATCTAGCGGTCTATTGGCCAAACCATGGCCTCCCCACCCCCCCTCCAATTACAGTGTCCAAGCCTTTACTATACAGCCTTGCCTAATTACATAGTGGCGCCATCTGCTGTTAGTACTTAACACTGAATCAAGTAGCACACCCCACACCCATGCATTTCCTCAATAAGTAATGATAATATCATTAAACAAATGTAAAATATACCGTTAGCAATAATTAGACAGAGTAGAGTGATTTTAAATTAGGACCTAGTTACACAGTGGCGCCACCTGAAGTGACAATTAAGCACTACAAGTACGAATCCTACACCCATATATTTATTTCATATGTAATAATAAGTTCACTAAGATGTAAAATATAATGCTATGAATAAGTTTAGAGAAAAGAGTGAATTGAAAGGAGGACCTAATTACAGTGTTGCCATCTGTTGTTAAAATTATGCATTATGCACTGAACACAGTAGTACACCCACCCAAACATTTGTCCAATTTTTACATGGGGCATAAACCATGACCACTAGTTAAATTTATTATTTCAAGAGTATCTATAAATCTTTTAAAAGTAATGCGGTGGCCACTTTGAACACAAAAGCTATATGTAAGAAAAAAGTTAGTGATTACTTCAAAGAAATGGCAACGTGTTTTAATGGGAACCGAATTTACAATGTTAATTATAGGTCCATTTGTTATTTTCTGACATGGTAATTTCATGCTGCCTGCAAACATCAAGTTTTTTCTAATTTTTTCAAGCTGACATCCTTTTTAAATGTAACAAAATCCAGTACCAAAAAACAATTATTTCCTTTTTCTTAACTAGAAAGTTTCTAAATAACATGGTAGCCATTTGAAATTATATGTACACAACCGTGTCAATGTTTATTCAGTTGTCCACATTTTTCATGAAATTAAACATTTGAAAAAGTTTAAAAAGTGAAAAACATGCTTACATTTGCTTCAGTGAAAGTGTGTACCAGGTTGTGACTTAATTAGTTATTATATTGACAGCGATTAAAGAAGAAGTTTGCAGAACTAATTTATCCTGAAACAATATTACAGGTTGAGACTTATTATTATTATTAGTAGTAGGCTCTTATATATTTCATTTGTAGTCCCATGCATAAAATAAATATACTGTATCATTAAATTATAAAATATAAAGTAAAATATATGTATGTTGTATATCACAAAAGTGTAATTTATAAATTAATTAAAAGCCAGATTACAAAATATACAAACATAAATAAACATATATTAATTGAATATGTTTTCACTGTGATATCATCTAGTTCACTTCCCTCTTATTTTTTCCCCATTCAAATATTAAAACAAATCTCACACTATTGTTCCAAGTGTCATTTCCCTTTCATTCATAAACGGAACACGTGCAAAAAACATAAAAAATAACAGTTTCCCTTATTATTGATCTCTACTATATATGCATACACACAATAAACAATGAACTTCCTAAAAGTTAAAAAAAGTAGCAACAAAAGAAAAAAAAACTTTTCCATAAACATTTTTCCATGCTAAAAACTTTTAAACAAAATGTCAAACTGTTCTTAGTCGTAGGATGAACAGAGAGAAAAACTTTTATAGGGCAGGATAGAAAATGGCGGTTGAGGAGGGTCAGGGCTACATGTTAACTCTTTATGGCCAATTGGTTTTCAGTAGTATTTTTTGAGGAGGATTTTTCTATCATTCTTCATGTTACTCCACCCAAACCATGAAACCAAAATGGCGAAGGGTAAAATCGAGCAAGCGGAAAAAGGTCGTTCACATTTCAACAAATTACTCGTTTCAACGAGTTGTAAACTATTTTTCAACTCTTTTCTCACTTCTTCTTCCTCTTCCCTATTTATATTATTTACATTAAATATTTATAAGCTTCGCAAACTAATTAAATTTAATTTTCTCATTCAAACTGTAATTATTTCAATTTCTCTAACAAAAATATAAACAAATCACTTACTTTTACAGGGTGGCTACTAAACTTTCATTTCAAAATTCAAGTATATTTCCAGTATTTTCAAGGATATTTATAATAATTTTTTCCCAGGACACAAAATACATAAAGAAACACCGTACTCAATCCAATATTTTATCCAATTTCATGTGAATTATTGTAATTTAAAAATACCCTGAATTAAATTAATTACCAAAGCTTATTTATTTTAAAATTACCTTTCAGTAAAATCATAATATTATAAAATGGTACTAGATAACTATAATAATCATAATACAACAGGTAAGTTAATTGAATATCCTACTCAATAGATACATATAAAAGTTTGCCCTTGATAACATGTTTAATATCAAAATTAAGTTCAATCACTTTATTAATGAAATGTATTTTAATTTAAGTAATATCAGGTTTTTATTGCCTACATTTGCAGCATGGGAATTGTAATAATGTCATGCTTGATTAATATAAAATATGTAAATGGAGCAAATCAAAACTAATAAAATTGTTAATTTTATAATGCAAATTGTTTTTTGCCGGTTTCAATCTGGTAGTAATGCATATTTTGAAGACCTTGTTATTCGATGACACGTGACTTATTTCCCATCTGACACTTGCAGTTCAATAAAGCATGTCACAGACATAGACATGGAACAAGTACAAAAACTGAAAACAATTTTTTAACTAAAAATGGATCATTTCATGATTATCATATGCAGCTTCCTGTTGTGACATATCCACTCAAATTTCGCTCCACTAAATTCTGTGCAACATCTACTCCATGAAATAACAAGTTTATTAAACCCACTGATCATTTGTATTCCTAATAAAATACCAGTCATAACAAATTATTTAAAACAATTCTAATTCATTTTGGATATTTTATTCCCTTAAATTTGATATTTCCTATTAAATTCTAAATATTGTTTCACCCAATTTAAATTAAACCGCATTTCTAATTAACTTTTATAAATAGTTGTTAATATCACAATGAATTATTTTCAAATTCATAGTAATAGGATTACAACATAAAAACCTTATGAATGAATTGCATTATATATTGTTTTCATAAAAGAACAACTCATAACATTAACCTACAAAAAAATGGAGTTAGTTTGATGTGTTCATCACACAGCAGACAGCAAAAAATAGGTTAATTGATGCCTTAAACGTTATAACCACGTGTTTATAGCCTTGATATACCCTGCACAGATATTTTATCAAGGGAACAAAATTACAATTCTAATTAATGTCATATCTCGTTTGGTAACACTGAATTCAGTTTATGTATTTCAGATTGTGTATTACAAGACCACACTGAATTTTATCCATTAATTTCCCTGATTTGGCTTGAAAAAATTCCAGTGTCATTTTCCAGTTAACTACGTAAGTACATAATTATAACTTCCAGACATGATCCGGATATTTATTACATATTATCTAAACCATTAAATAATTCAGGCACTATAGTGTTTCCACATTCAAGAATGCACTGTTTAAAACATTCAAACCGGCCCTTAAACATGCTATAACTAATAAGAACCACGTGAACAAGGTCATAACACCTGATATTATTCAGTGGAACACTAGAAGCAAGTCAAACTGTGGACAGCAAATGACATTTCACTGAAAATCAGGCTTAAATGTGCCAAAGTATGCGCAATCTTGAATGCGGAAGCACTATGTGAATATCAAAATGAACGAATCCTATGGATTCTCTGCCTAGATATTCAGTAATTAGCCACTTATATGACCAGTATGGGCATGCATTCACTTACCGTCTCTGTATGGGGACAGTCGCACCACGTTGCGGTTTGTTCGCGGAGAACACGTTGCGGAAAGTCTCTTTGGGCCTCTTGCATGCCGAGGCGTACTTCTTAGCCTTGGATGTTGGGGCCGTTCTACGACACGATGGTACCTTGTAAACCCTGGAAGGTGTCTTCAGGGCAGATGCAGAAGTAGGAGGAGGAGGTGGCCGTTGATCCGGTGGTGCCATAGCGTAAGCTGGACATGTACACTGATGCACGTGGATTCTCATAGAGGGCTTAGTTGAACTGATGGACATTGGTTTGGTCATCTGAGTTGGGCTAAGGGCACTGGTCCTTGGCAGTGGGCATTCGTAGTAACCCGCTGTCCGGCTCCGGTACATGGCTGGTGGTCGCATTGGCCCTTTGCCCCTGAAAACAAAATCCTATATTATAGTACTATTCCCATTTTCAAACTTTTCACATATAATTTAAATCTTCAACATAATTCTATAACATATTTATTCTAGATTAAAGGCCCCACATATAATTTTAGTCAGATAAGCACAGAAGTGGTCTGAATGCTTACCAAAATGTGGTTAACACCTCTCCCAAAACACTTTTTTATGGTTGTAAAAATAAAATCCTACTGAAATATCCTCTGGTTGTTGTTATTGTTGTTAAAAAACCGAATTTAGTTAGGGTTTCGTGACAACAGTGGGATAAAATCCGTATGCATCCTGTGCCAGTGAATGCCACTGAATGAGCAGTGTAACAAAAGTGAGGTTCTTGCTTCTTGTTTTTTGGTTGGGTGATCTTGGCCGGCGGCAGAGGGGCGTGGCCAAAATTCAACCCCCCCCCTCCCCCCCCACCATCTTTTTCCGGTCCAGTCTGACAATAAAAAAATTCCTCCCAAATAATATTCATGGACAGATACAAAATACAAGTTCTCAGAATCCCACACAGTTTTCAATTATTTCTTTCCCCATCAAATCAACACACATTTCAACATAAAATTTATTATTAGGAAATTATTAAAAAGTTATAAACAGTGCAACACAATTAAATATGTCAGTGATTAATATGTAGTCACCATATTTAATCCCAATCAGTTACTATTCAGTTATTACTACTATAGGCATGAATAAATTAAAGTCCTTACATTTTGAACTGCGCGAAGTTTGGATCACCCTGTAAAATAAGCTATCATTTTGCTTTCCTCTGGTTGCTACCAAGGTTGAGGGCATTTAACTTAGTACATTAAATAACGCGTGGAAATGTTTTCTGCAGTACGAAATAATTATCTCACTATTAAATAGGAATTGTTACTCGTTGACCGCGAGTTGCATTTCTGCGTAACGGTTCATTTTTCACATTCATTTCATAAAAATATTCATTCTGCACGATACAACTATAATATACTCATTTCTAAGTTAGCATTGCACCCAAGTCCCTCCTTCGACCCATCCCTAACACGCCCACACTTGTCGGTCATTGGCTGAAGCCACAAATCATCACAATGACAAAACTCGACTTACCAATGGAAGTTTGCATGGGCAAGGAGGTGGGATGGGCCGAAGGCGTGGCTTTCTAGCATTCTTAACGTGAAACAGAGTATATGCAGTATATATTTTTACGTTTTCTTGAATCAAAAGCCGTAAAAATGAATGTTACTCATCGCAAGGTGACAAACATAAAATATTCAGCATTGAATTTTTAGCTCCATTGTGAGTAAATGTAATAATTCCCTAATTATACAATTAAGTTAAACACATTCCAAGTAATAATTTATACAATAACATGTATACAAATACATATACAAACACCTACCATTTTTTAGCGCAAGAAATTCAACCTTGGATTTATAACAATATTATTATGTGCTATTACTCAACTTTTCTTGCTGTCACTGTGTTAAAGGGGGATACAGCTAAATTGATATTAAGTACCCTAGTAATTGTTTACTCTTTTTCTATATTAAAAAAATCACAACCAAATTATTTAATGAGCAGGGTTGCAACAATAGATATATAAGGAAAAAATAAATCTAGCCTCCAGTTGTTAATTAAATGACAAACATGGAGATTGAATGGCCGGAGGAAAGTACTTTTAGTTGTCATACTGGTGCCAAGATGTTCTTCATATAAAGTAACAACATGTAAAATGAAAAAATCAACAGAACCAGAAAGAAAAGTTTCTCCGCAACTTTCTCCCTTGTTAAAGCTTTGAAATTTGACGAATTTCCCAGATTGTGCATCGAGGAAAAACGGTTAAAACCTTTTTATTATCCTAAAAGTACAACTCACTTCCGCATTTTCCAACCGAACAAAACATTGAAAGATGCAAATGAATGAGTAAATTAAAGCAAACGTGGGAAAAAAAGGTGTAATTTCATCACATTTTTTTATTTCCCCCAGTTATTTTTTCTGCTCACTGATTCGCTAATTTCCCAACAATGACAATCACACGAGGTTGAAGTCCTGTAAGTCCTACACTATACCTGTGTGTACAGTACATATATATTTCCCCAGTTTATATTTAGCAGAATAATATAATAAAAAATATATAAAAGCGTGTCGGTCTCAGTCGGATGCCTCAACCTGGAAACTAAAACGTGTAACGGGTGACGTCATCAGGTAGACCTTTCCTCCCCTCAAACATCTATAAACAATAACAATACGGAAACTGCGGAAGAGTTTTGCTTTTCATGCAAGTGGCCTTTTATTTATATTATTGCACTCATCCGATCTGTCGAAAGAAAGCAAGTGTAAAAATCAGCTGAGCTATTGTGCAAATGCATTCGTTTCGTCACTTACAAGCTTTGTGTGCAAGCTTAACTGTGGACAAAAACAGAGTTGCTCCTGTGAAATGTTAAACCTCTTCAAAAAAACATTTCAAAGTGAGCTCGTTAACAGTATTTCAAAATGTCAACTAATTCACATGATCTGTTTGTTACGAGTCTTCTTTACTTTCTTCCCAGTGTTTATTTATGCAGGGGACTATTTATTCCTAATGTCTCATGTTTTATATTATACCATTTTACACCTGCATAACTTTCCCATTGGTTACAATACATCACAGATGTTTTACATAGTTTTACCTTAATTGGTTTTACACACCTACATGCAACCTCAAGTGATATAAAATAAAATTATTTAAATCCCAGAATAGCACAAACTTGTTCAAATGGTTATAGCAGGAATATAATCCATGTAATTATAATATATATAACGATTAAATTAATTACATTCAAGAATTAAATTTTTTGATCGACATCTAAAAAAAATAACTAGACAAAAATATGCATATTCATGCATGCTGTCATTTATTTAAAGCAGATTTAATGTATTTTATATAATCTTGCATGCAGAAATCTTTTAATAAATATATAGTTAAATTTTCTGAAAATTGTACAACTTTGCAAAACTTTTTCCTTCAGTCTTCATGAACTAGCATTCAATAATGTTTTATCGACAGTTTCATCATTTGTTTCATGTTCATTACAGGCAAACATCCTCCACATCCACTAATCAGAAGTTTGTTTCAGTTAATTCAATGTAACAAAGCCAATTTACACCGCACCGCACTATATACCTTTTCAGGTCTACATGTAAAACCTTAAAACGGATAAAAAATGCAATTAACAGTGCATTGCTACGGACAAAGACAGGAAACATTGAAACAGCAAATTACCTTTATGCAAATGAGCAGTAATTGCATGCATGTTTGCTTCCTAAAGGCAAATTTGGTTATATATAAACGCAATTCAAACACAAATTCAATTCAGTTCCACAGTTGCCCACCCATTCTTTACAATGAACTACAACAAAATAGTAAAACTGTATTACATCAAGAGTATAAGATGTAATCCATGCAGTGATTGAGTCAAATATGCCGCAAAAAGCCAACGAGGATCGCACAATGAAAATCCATAAGCAGCAGCGCCACCAACGTGAACTCCACCAACTCAATTTTTTAAAGCTGTAATAAGACACCCGGTCCATAAAAAACGTCCAACAAAATAGGGGATTATATGACATACTGTATAACTGGACATACATTTTCTACCATCAAAACGAACATGTGGTTTAAAACCTGAAAAGTTGACCTCTGTATTAGAAATTGGATAAATGAAGTAGCTCCCTTCCATATCACATTCCCCCCATTCCCCCTGCTGTTAATTATTGTTCAATCTTGGTTCAATAACCATAGACACAATAACTGTAGACCTACACAGTGCAGTAACTATTGGTATCAGAGTTATAGTATTGTTATTACTGTTTTCGTTATACTGAAATAATCTTGAGGAACCATGAAGGCCAAATAATAGGAATGTTGATTCAGCAACGTACATATACATGTCATAACAATAATGTCTAGTCCAAATGGTCTAGTCTATATTGTTACCTAGTTACTACGGCAATCTGAATCCATACATTTTACAAAATCGATTGTTCATATGTGACAGGTTCCCCAATGCAAATATATTGCATATTCAAACTCTTTTCTCCCACTACTTTATTCTATATTTGATTTTATAAAATCTATTGTAGTCAATTCAGTATTAACTGCGACAAATAACAGTAGGCTTACAGCTGCTGTAAATGCAGTGCAATTAAAAGATACATTTATTAATCTTGTGCAAAATGCATGGTTTACACAGTGTATACAGATGACAAATTAATTCAAGTAAGTACAGGTGAATTGCACACAGTATAATTACAGTAAATTATAATGCAACAAGAACTAAAGCTCAAAGCCGAAGACATCAACCTCGGCCATGTTCAGAAAGCTCCATTCCTTTCCTCCATTTGCATTGTAACGTGGTAATTTTTGTACACTGACATATCGTCCTATGATCAAGTTGTCACAATTTCTAGTTAACACCACCTCTGCATTTGATTCATCATGAAAACATAACTGATTTTCCGTCTGCATCACATATTCTGCCACGAATGCAACATTTCCCACTCTTACATCTATATTTTTTGATCTGTCTTCATCTATAAAAAAGCAGAAAACCCATGCCAATGAATTATTATAACTATAATTCAGACTGCAGAAAAACTCAAATTATTAGCAGCAAGAGATTGCAACCATGCATCAGGCTCAGACACCTGATGCTATACATACATACATCTATAGAATGAGTCAAAACAAGTGTTGCGTCTTTAAATAACACTTATTTATGAGTAGGTAAAATTGTTCTAAGGTAACGACAATGTATTGTTAGCTTTTCAGTAATGGATCAAATGATGTACTTACGTTCGAATCTTCTATAAACACTCACACCAACAACCAAATGCTGGGTACCAAGATCAACTTGCCACCATGGAACATTGTCGTTAGCATTTTCAGCTGTCATAGCTAATGATGTACCATTTGCAAATGGCTTGTAAACTGCATCATAATAATAATTTCCATCCACAGCAAGGTATGCTTCACAATCAAATGATCCAGCTAGTCTGAACACAGAACTTTGCTTCGCAGTCTTGTTGAGAGCAATGGATATGCCTATATAAACAGTATATGTAGGCTACATGTATACGTAGTGATACCAGAATACAAATATGAAAATTAAATCTCACCAAACTGTTCCTTAAGCGACTTGTCCTAAATAATGCACCAAACAACGAAAATTAATTCATATAAGCTAGCGACATATTATATCGGATGTTGATTGCACCTAAGATTGCACTATATGTAGATTTATGATATGCAGGCAACAAATAAGTATAACATACCGATTTAACCATGCATGTCATATCCAGACTGGAATATGCAATTGGCCAAGTAAAATTATCTTCTGACCGTTCCTTTGTGATAAGGACACATATTGCTTCTCCACATTTTGCTTCATGTATACTGCCAATAATTCAATGTGCATGGAACAATAACCAAAAGAAACATTATATCAGTCGGGGAATATCTATGTATTTTATATTAATTAATTCAGTACCTACCAGAATAAAAAGCAATGTGGAATTGCATCGCAATTTGCCCCACAAATTGATGTAGTAATGCCACTGTTGTGTACTGTAATTTTAGTCATGTGATAAGGTATTCCGTGAATTGGCAAATAACTTTTTGAAGTTTTGCGGAAAATGGAGGCCATTGTTGTGCATAACATGAAAGTGCTGAACATTGCACAAATTCGCATCCTGTAAAATTTACAATTTATAAAATTGCAAACACTTTAGTCCGTAAGATGCCTACATTTATTAACTCACCTGTAGCTGTTATGTTCCGAATTAAATATTGCGATCACAAGACTTGCAAGACTGTAAAACTGTAGCATATATACGCATTGTAAATAGTACTAAAAAATGTATTATTATACTCTATCAGTATTGACATAGTGGACATAGCATGGGTTATCAATTGTTAAATACCCTTTTGTTAACAATATACATAGCAACAACTGCTGAAATGTATGACAAAGCTGACGTAGAACAGAAAGTTAACAACAGTTGCCATCACTAATCTCTGCTATAGCCAAGGCTATAGGAAACAAGGTGTAGCAAATATGAAAAGTTTCGTTCCTAATAATATAACCTTGCCTAATATGACACAATCCACTGATGCAGGACATCGTGACGCCGACAAAGAGCCGATCACGCAGAACACATTGAGCTACCACTAGCGTCACTCAAGCCAGCGTCACATCGTCCTAGTCCAATACACCCAATGCAACGGAAATTCGAACGAATTCAAAATGTGTCCATCATGCAGTGATTTCATTATACACGAAAATTTTGTCGAGGGTATACCTATACGAGACGGACACTGCCATAAACACAAACCCTTGCGCAAACCTTACACAAACGAATACTTATAACATATTTAACGAAATTGAAATTCACGATGCGAAATAGTCGATCGCAAACGCGTCGTTTATCGTGCAATAAAAATTAATAACGAACAGCATGCACTTACCGTATTTTGGAGTATTAAACTGAGAAATCAGCACACGAAGCTTGATAACCAGTCATCAAGAAACGTAGAACTTTCGTGGATGCCAGTTTTTGCCACCGTTTCGAAGATGAATTCAATAACTTTCTGTACGTCGCCATAACGAAACTTGACGAAATCTTGACGAAATGTAGTCGCGTTGTTCAAAATATCCGCTAGGTGGCGGGTACAAGCCCTTTCGGAATTTGCAAAATGCCTTCCGGTCCAACGAGTTATTTTCACCAAAATGAACAACACAATGCGATCGAGTGTTGCGCAATTTCAAGTCTTGCTCAATACTATTATCCCTCATACGCACACTTTTGCTATTACAATGTTGCGCAACATTACGTAATTTTCGGAATACAAATTCCTTACTACTCTGCAGGAAAAAATTCCTAGCTTTTATGATGTAATTCGTGCCTTTCGACTAAAATGAATAGCTGAAAGAAATTCCACAGAAAGAAAAACTTGTTATATTATAATAGCATAATATAGCAAGGGAAAAAAACATGTTGAGATCATCATAATAATGTTTATAGCAAGGTTCAATAAAAAAATTAAAAACTCGACCATGTCTTAATGGTTGTATGCATATTTAATTCGTTTTGTTTAATTTTTGGAACAGTGCTATTACAAATAAATAATTCAAGACATTCAAAACATTGCACACATTTCAATTCTGCAACAAATACAAATTAAATGCTATTAGGCTGACTCTTGATGCTAAACATAAAAACATATAAGAACGTGTAATCATATTTTCTGAAACTCTACATAGTACATATTACAAAAGTAATATACCGTAGACATCAACTTCGCAAAGTGCCAGTGTGTTATATGACATTTGAAAAAACGAGGTGTCTGTACAATTTTCTTTACCATTGCAATTTGACACAATTTGAACGGTAACAAATCGGCCAGTAATTGGTAATGGTGAGCAAGTTTTCATTAGGAAAGCATCACCAGAACCATTGTAACTGTAACATACCGCATTGCGCCGAATCCATGAACTGTCGTATCTATCGTACCCTTTATTGCCTATTCTCACTTCCAAATCGTGAAAATACCCACTGTCAACTATGTTATCTAAATATACACAAAACAATTACAATATACCATTAAAAATTGCAATTTTATGTACAAATATTAAATATTCAGCGACCGCAGAAGACCGCGCAACTTACATAGGGACTCATCAGGACTTGTCAAATTAACACTGATTACAGCGAAAACTGCATTCAAGTCAACTAACCACCAAGGTTTTTCTTCTGGCGTTGAAAATGTGCACGTGGAATCCAATATGGCCACCGTTCTGGTACGGTTACCATCGACCGCCAACCACGGTCCGTAATATGGGATATACGTGCTGTAATTTACGGTTTCGTTCGCAGCAACACTCACTGCTGCAATATTAATATCAAAGAGTATGATTTAATACATAGATATACTCTGTACATGCTCAAATTGGCAGGAAAAATAAGGAGCAGCGCGTAACAAAAGAATATTTGGAGACCTCAGGTTGGAGAGTTTTTATTGAAAATTTGCTAACAACTCATTGGAAACATTACTTGGACCCTTTTCTAAATTTCTAGTCTCATTTCAACAAACAGTAAGAAATAATGAGATAATGTAAAGGGCACAGTATGCAAATTTGAGCTTTAACAAGTAAACATCAAACACTTGAATATTAACGTTAGCCGCAAAGGTGTTCGGTATATGCAACACCCATAAAACCTATTACTGGGTCAAGAAAAAGCTAAATATTGCCAGGAATCATCTAGTTAATGTCCAATGGCAAGCAAGAGTAGGTGTGGCTAGGTAAGATTGAGGGAGTGTCCTATGGAGTCACCTAAAGTGAAACAGAGTATAGTGCAAAATGTATACTTACAATTCGCGAGATCATCTGGTGCCTATAAAATGTAAAAGTTTACATGTAACATATACTATTCAGTCATTTCAAATGTAAATGTTACCATTAGTTACAAAACAAACTTCAATTTTGATGTAACAGTGCTTAATCTTCTTGAAAGGACTTTGCGAACCAATTCGGCCATCGCGCGCGATAGAAGTCTGGTACATGCAAGATGGATGCTGAAAGCTACAATTCAGTAAAAAGTACGGCAATTGTCATTACAATTCCACTATTACACAGGAAAAGTAATGAAATATACCAGAAAAAGAAGCATTTTTTGTCATTGAAGCATGGTGAAGCACAATGGAGCAATTTGTCAACTTGGAGCAGCGTACAAGCTTGGTGAACAACAGAATCTACCAAGAACTTGTTAGAAGGAATCTTCCAAAACAGCATATCCCCAAAGGGTATAAAGGCACTCAACATAACCCAAATGAAATAATAAATTCTAGATTCCATGGGAAATTGGAAGAGAAAAACGAGGCTTCAGATGATAGTTTCCGAGAGACTTCTCGGAAGAGCTCTTTAGCAACAGTGTTCCTTCCTAGCAATTGATCTATTTATATTTAATGTTAAGCTATCATTGATTATGTAGGATTCAATTGTGAGGTTCTCAACGTCTCCAATTACAACATTAAATATGATTGACATTTTGGCATATCGATATGGCATCCAACTGGTTTTCCAGCTTTGATAAATACTACGAAATACTATATCATAATATTTTCAGTATTATTTGCAAAAAAACACTATTAGGTCCCAGCTGTTAACATACAACACGAAATAACATTTAATCCAATGGTTGCACACATTATAACACGGAAATTTGCTTCGCAGACTTATTGCGCGCAATGGAAATGCCTAGAATTGTAATTAAAAATTTTAAATCGCATTAAAAACCCTTTTCGAGCTGTGCATTTTATTATATTAGTACTGCATAGATGAAACTGAATAGCAGACAGAGAAATTATAATAAAAAAAAATATATGAGATATTGTTAACAATGGATTATATGGTCCGGTTCAGAAAAGATGAGCTTTCAATGTCAACACATCCCTGCTTTGAGGTCATAGTAGTGGTATCTTTAACTACTGGGACTCACTGTATGTAAGTGTACATTATAGTCCACACTTTTGACATTGCAGAGTTCCACATTTAGTTTAATGACCTTGAAGAGTAAATTTTGTCCTTGAAAGGCCATCTTTCGTTAACCGGAAGCTAAAACAAATTCCGCCATTTTGAAGCTAATCATGTGTTCAATATACAACATTTATTAATCAGTATACTAATTGTAGTCATTAGTCATTTAGTACTAATAAAAACTCTTATTTTATTCCTAATGAATTCAATGTTAAATTTATTTGTTGACTATTTCTATTAAAACTCCCACAAAAAAAAAGAGTTGTTTTCTCATAGTTTTTTCAAAAATTGAATTAACATAGCTACTTACAAAAGTGGTTAAGCAATTAAGACGGGAAATTTTACCAAATGCCAACATATAGATCTACTATATAATTACCACTACACATTGTAACTGACAATTGAGGCAGTGACTGCAATTAAATATAATTTGTGGTCGTATCTTGCAACAACTGCTATAGATTTATGAGGTTGGCAGCCATTAAGTTAATTATCCTAGCTGGCAACAAATAAAACGAAAATTACATGTTTATGCAGGAATTTGAAAAAATGCGTTAATTGCATTTTGTATATATGCGTACATAATAGCAACAGTCATAAAAGCATATGGCTGACATCATGAATTTACAATTTACAATCACAACATACCATTAATTTAATCTAGCATTTAAAGCCCAGACTGGAATAAGAAGTTGGCCAAGAAAATGAATTTTGCTCATGTTTCATTGTCATGATGACACAAATCTCTGTGCATGTGAATGCTATGAATTTATATACGTATAAGGAACATACAAAAGAAGCATTATAATGTGATTTTTCATTTTTCTCGGCTAAAAAAATGTCAAAGAAAAATATTTCATATTCGCCAGAATGAAATGCAATTTGCTCCCCAAATAAACATCGAGCTATCACTGTCAACAGTAATTTTCTTCATGTGATAAGGTATTCCACCACTTGGGAAATAACTTTTTGAATTAATACGGAATAGGATATAGTATAGTCATTGTGGTACATATTATGCATTCTGCATAATTTAGAAAAGACAAAGCTTATAACATGCAAATTGAAAACATTTGGACTTAAAATCTACATTCATCTATTGATTTTATTTTTAAAGGGAGATTGAAGAATCACATGATAATCAATTAATATTATTTAGTTTGTGCAATATTCAATGTAACAAATTGTTTCCATGCAAGTAAAATTATATTAAAAGCATTTTTAAAAAACAACAGGAATCATCAATATAAAAGTTAGTAGATTTTAGGGCTGTTAAACGAAGCTGTATTAAAGGTGTTCTACCAAAGTTATTGATTTCCCATTGGTCATCAGAGTTTAGCCACAAATGAGTCTATATAACACCGGCACATTGACATTAAAAAGATGGGTCTCTTGTGAGTTGAGAGAAAAATGATTAACGGCATCGATCGGATGACGTCACAAGGCACAACATCGATTTAAGAAACGTGGTGCAGAGAAACTAAAAAGAACAGCCATCAATCATTTCACTTTGGACGCTATATTCGATCCTGACCAAGTAGTCTATGACAAACGTGTATACAGTATAGTATATGCATTCCGGTCACGTGGTTTCTACAGATTATATCAACTTCTCATCCGGTTACAGATCAATGTGCACAATTAACAATAGTAAATTTGTAGGAATTGTTAGTAAAGCTGCATTGTCACAAAATGAATTATAATTGCATAAGAGGCATAATTGTGCAGAAAATTTTACTTCATAAATACATTATACAATTTTGTAAAAAATTATGCAGAATCGTGCAGAATAACTTAGTGTACCTAGTTTTTCTAAATATTTTGTGTATGAAATATTCAGCAAAATCAATCCTCCATAGTCTTGAATAAAACAATATATATGCAATTTAACTATTTTTCTTATAAGTTATAATGCACAATCCTGCAAACATTAATACAATTTGATGCAAGACAATCAATCTTATTACAATTCTGCATCTTGTTGCATCAACATTTTCTGCAAAAGACTCAATGTAGTATAATAATTTGTTTACAATTATAAAAAGTTTCATATATTTTCTACATTATAAGTTCTGCCCAATCCTGCATAAAAGTTTTGCAGAACACTCTTTTATAAATTATAATTTCTGCACAATCGCCTTGCATATATGTACATTTTTTGTGTACTAAAGTGATGATGTGGGGGATAAAACACTCATCTTACCAACAAAAAAAAAAGGTTGTACAAAGACCTATCCAACAAGAATTATAGGGTGCTATACAATGCTATACACAATTTTGCAGAAACTTTTCTCTGTTTCGATCTTAGAAGAGAAAGCCTTTAGTGTTTGCTTGAATAAACAGTATGAAAGCTGTGACAGTTGGACAGCTGGGGAATGCCCATGCAATGTGTTTTCAAATAATCAATGTTCACGTGACTTTAGCAAGAATTGGCCCCGTGTTTCATATTATACGTGAACCCGACTGCGGATCGATGGAGGTGGTGGTGGTGCTCTGAAAGTAAGAAGAGGAAGAAGAGGAGTTGCTGTCAACCCCTCCTCCTTTTGCTCACCAAATCTCAGGGCTTGATTCCAGTGTACACACACGTGCCCAGTGAGGCAGCAGCAGCAAGCCCCCATCATTCTCCTCCAACATCCACCAGGGAACCAAAGCACCTGCTCATCTTCGGCTTTCCAACCATGAGCATCACTCCTCTTGCAGGCAACCCATACCTGCAGTGATTGCCTGCCACCACTGCAACAAGGATTATACGATCGAGTGTCGTGGGCAAATGCCTTGTCAACAACCATCATCACAGCCCCTTGATGGTGGTCTAGAAGTGGAGACCGTGACTGTTGCGATGTCACCGTGCGTCAAGAGGAGTGCGCGATGCAACTCTTCGCTCGCAACCCGAAGAGCACATGGACACCGAAGGTAGCACTTGTAATTATGATATATATCGTTCGTTAATTTCTATAGTTGCATTCTTATTAGTACTTCCTCCATTTTCATATGTTGCATGTGTTGGCAGCATGACTGGCGTAATGGCGTCGCGCAAAGTGTACGTATACATACTACGCTCTGCGGACTTTTCCTTGCGAACAGGAAAATGTACCACACTTTGTTGCATTAGTTTTATTATGCTTTGATGCTAACGGGTCCTGTACACATGCATATAGATTTGTGCAATTACAGTTTAATAAATTAAATATGGCCGCCCGCATTATTGCATTTTCCCATAATTTCAGAAATTAAATGTATTAAGAATTAATAATAAGTTAAATAATTATTATTATTACTGCAAGAATAATACATATTTCTCTATGTCATGGGTAAAGTATACTTAAAATATGTAAATTTATTTCAAATGTCAATCCGTACCTTTTTTCTAAGAATTTTCTACAGTATATTTATGAGTTTAATTTTTGTAGAATAATGTTTAATTTTCCAATTCAATTACCTTCAATGCACATATAAATCTTGACATGTTAAATAAAACATCTGGGTTTAATTATGCTACTGTATACAGTTATATGTGGAATAATACAGTCAAGAAACTTATGCTGCAAATATAAATACTTATGGTACACCCTGTACTGAATACTTGGGAAATTAGGAAAATGGTGGAATTAAAATGGCAATGAAATGCATTTATATTGCAAGTAAATACATACTGAAGAGTTGGGAGCAGTTGTTGGGAGCAGTAAAACAGGTTGTAAAAGTTGATGTTGAATTTTTGAAGAGGGCCAAACAGCAAATAGATGTACTTTGAGGAATAGTGAACATCATTTTTCACAGAGGTAAATGCATTTCAGAGTAGCTAGGCAATGTGAGTGAGAGAGATTGGGAGGAAAAATGTGGTTGGCTGCAATCAGACAGGTGGCGCTTTTCACATTTCTCAAGGGGGATAAATCCCATTAGAAAATCCTCGCTTTCTTCATCTCCCCATTTACATGCACCAATAATCACCAACAAATTCCCATTATTTACCCTCTTTCGCACCATCAAAACATCCTGCCTTCAATTCCGTTCAGTAAGCACATTTGCTGCCAATTCTCATTATTGTCTCAGCTCAGAGAGAAGTTCTTATTCCAAAAATCCACATAAACTTTTTGTTTAAATAAAATTATACCAAACACTTTGTGTAATTTTCCACAAAATTGAAACCATCTTGTGCACAAAATATTATGCAAGATTATAAGAAAATATATAGGGGAGACCGGGGATGGATGCACCACTGGGTATTATGCACCAGTCGATCTAGCGTTAAAACCACGCTTCTAAAAATCATGAAATTGCGATGGTAGCAAGTATTTGACATGTTTAAAGTCGCGTTTAAGTTAAATTACGATCGC
>JAQFZQ010001655.1:0-18080 GCA_034696005.1 Glomeris marginata | reverse complement strand
GATCCGCAAACTTGATCCGCATCTCGATAGTCTCGCTAAACATGGCGGCCGAGTGAGAATTTACCCAGAAGGCGTTGCGAAAACGCCACCTGGCGGCTTTGAGCATGGATTGCATCCATGGCGCTCTGCTTGCCTCTCCATTATATAAACCTCCATGATACAACAATGAAAGAATTATGGAAAAAGTGTAGTCAGAATTTGCCAATAATAGCCTATAGGTGGCGCTATTAAGACCCATTCTATTTCATTCAACTTATAATTTGTCCAATAACTTCCAAATATAGGCTATACTATATATTTCATCTTTTCCTCACATATTCTAACTAATTAATGCAATAAAAATACTCAGGTTTGCAATTAGCAGTGTTATAATTATTTATATCCTTCACTTCTTGTATATGTTTATTAAACCAACAGCAAACTTAAATTACTTTATTACGCAACTTAAATGGTTTCAATAATTCTTCATTACTTTATTACTTCCTTCCTTCCCTGCTAATGAACCAGATCATTCAACTTTTCAATATTAATAACCAATTATATTAATATACTTATACGTTTCAGCACTTCAATTCTAAATTACCCCCAATTATATATACTTTTCCCTTTAAATATTTCTTCCCTAAACATTTAATCCAACAGAAATCATTTCAATAACAATTAAAATTAAGTAATCACTTGACTTGCAACAAATGAAGTTCAATGACAGGAACACGATTTGCACCGATATCATGTAAGAAAACAACAAACCAGACCGAACAATAATACATTACATGTGGAGCGATACAAAAACTCACCGAGACAATAAACCAGTTTTTAAAGAAAGCCAACTGTTATAAACAGGTTGTGAACGCGAGTATTAAAAACATTTTATAGTGGAAAAAGTAAGCGAAAAAAAAATGCAAACAATGAACTCCTATCGAGAAGGTATAATTCAAGCAAAAAGGAAACTCAGAAGTTGCATGGCTACAAGCAGCAAAAAAAAGTTGAGATTGATAGGTTTTCAAGTTGCAATTACGCGATAAAAGTGCATATAACTTGGGCCAAAGTTTCATAAGGAAATGCCAAGATGGCGTCCTCCACTCATTTCAGCTGCAAATTGAAAAATCCGTTTCACAGCCTTCTTTCTAGACAAGTGTAATTGCTTTCAGCCTCATAGCCGATATCCAATGATTAAATGATTGGTGCACATATAATATGATAGACGTTGATCGAGTGATAAAGTGGGCGGGGCCAGAGAAAAATCAGTGTCAAATTAAGACAGTTGTAACACCTTCAATTCTGAACAACTGTCAAAATGTCAAACATTTACTGCTTTCTATCAAACGGCAAATTGCTGCTATTTTCCCTTTGTAAAACAGTTGAACGTTTCTCACTTCCAACACCAGGTGGCGCAGTGTAGCGTCAGGCTTGTCATTATGATGGACAATGGTGTAAAATAAAAAGGGGGGGAGGGTCAAGGTTGGCGTGGGTTCAAGTACAGTAATCAAAAAATATAAATGTAATAAAAATTAAACAATTGGGGAGAAAAGTTTACATCATTTATTTTATAGAGCTCTCAAAATTCTGGTGAATTCTTGCTATTACACACGAAAACAAAATGGCGGCCCAATTTGTCGCAACAAAAAACAGACTTCGAGGGGAAAAACAAATAAAATACCCATTCGTGATAGAAAAAAAAGCACAAAAAACAAGACAGATAAAGTAAACGGAGCCATTTGCCAGTAACAATGTAATAAAAATTCATTTACAGCGAAGGGAGAAATAAAAGGGCCAAAAATTTATTGCGTTGGTAACAACTTCACAAACTCTACTTATCCTATTATGAATCTGGTTTGTGACAGTTATTACAAAATAAATAAACACCTTTTTTTATATCTATAAACTAATGAGTGAATTCCAGCAGAAAACGTTTCCCATTTTCGATACCAGATGGCGCTCCGACAAAACGCTGCGGATTACGAGCAACTGCAGCCAAAATTTAAATACTCTACCATGTGTTTTAAACACTTGCTACATGCAAGACAACATGGAATTTTAATCCGCAGCCATTTTCCGAAGCGCCACCTGGTATCGAAACGGGCAATGATTTTTGGGAAGTTTCAATGGTAATTTTTATCAAAGTTTGCCATTTCTAACTCGACTTTGACGCCTTTGGGCAAAATAAAAAGTCAGAACTTGTTGAAAAAGTTTTACAAGATTGCAGAAGAGGTGAACGTTTCCTTTTATATATAAGAAAGTGTATGAAAGAATCGTGCTTGAACAATACAAAACGTTCTTTTTCTTATTCTTATTCCAAAAAAATGAACATAAAAATTCACAAATCTTTTAAAATACAATAAAATAAAATAAAATAAAAAGGTTATAAAGACGTGCTTTTTCCAGCTATATTTCACTCTTGGTCGTTCCTCCATCACGTATCACTGTGTTAAAAGCTTTTGTAATAATACAAAACCTGCAATTATTTTCCCATTAACTTTCCTGCACATACGCAATGAGTTATAATAGCTTTTCAACGCCACGATTCCTATTATACACGACAGGTGGCGCTGCAACTCAATATCACGGTCCAATGCATTGTTAATTAATGTTTTGTTTAAAAAACATATTAGGCATACACACAAACCGATATTTCAACTTTTTATAACATGGTGTGAACTCAGTTTACCCTGGCACTATTTTTTTGCACAAATCCTTATCACTGGTAAATAAAGTTGCCGGAAACGAAACTTTCCTCCACATTTCTACCCACATGATGACAAATTGCCCCTTCAGTTATATTATCATAGTTAACTTTGTTGCTAGGTAAGTTCACCTCAAAATGCAAATTAAACATGTTTACAGCTGAGCTTCTGACAAACAAACTAACAAAAAAAAAATGGGAAGTCAAAAAAGAAATTATACTCAAATATCCGCCATATTTACAATCAATTTTTATAACATTTTACGACTGATTATGACGTCACACCAATATAAAATAATTCAAAGTTGGTATACTACCTAACAAATGGGTTTAAAAACATAATAAATATGGTATTTGTAGTATTAAAAAAGTATTAAAAAAGAAACGAAATTTTGGGCGTGCTTTTTTAGCTGCGAGCCAAAATATCAACGAAAATACCAGGTTTTTATTTATTGCAATTATCCGGTTTGTAATTTCAGTCTGCAAGGTCGACATGCATTTGTAGTCCTATATAAAATGCCAGACAAAACAGAAACCGTGTTCACAAAACCCTCACCTTCAAAACCATATAATTTGAAAAATATTCTCCAAGCGACGACAGCTCTTTCATATTATTATATTATTATTGTGACATTTTCATATATGAAACTTCACAAAAAACTACTTAAAAAAAGCTCTTGCAACTACTTTGGCTAATTTCAGCTTCACAATTGCTCAATTTTCCTTCAAAACAAATTGCTTAAAGACAATTTAAGCAACAACATGTGAATCACAACTGAAAATTAAACTCCTCACAACGGTGTCTACATGTGCCATGTATAGTACTATTAAATATGCAATCAATGTACTTTTACACTTTCTAACATTAGCTTATACGACTATAGCAATATCTTTCTGGAATCAATATTAACAGCGCAATTAAAAAACAAAAATAATTGAAAACACAACACGCAATGGCAATTCAACATGGAAATATAAAAAGAAATTAAAATTAACAGTAATCAAATGATTACTTTAATTATAAGCGATATAAATGTTTTATTTCCCCCAAATTCAGCTGCATGGTTTAAAAATCCACATTTGCATTTTAAATCGTACTAAATATCGCTTCTTCGCAGGTTATTTTTAAAGGAGAATTTAGCATAAAATATCTGCTAGAATATTTGCACAAGTTTACAATTTATTGTGTAGAATTGTTGAGAAAACCCAGTGGAAAACCCGAAAATTTGACATTTTAAACATACCCTTGTCGGCCACCTTTAATGTTACTTATTTTCCTCCTATTTTCCATTTTTGTAACAGTATATATTGTGCAAAGACGGGCCAACAACAGAGTAAACATTGTATCTTGATTTGGATCATTTCCACTAAGCACATAGTTTTTGTATAGTAGGTAAAAACTATGGAAAAATGCGAAACAAAATGACGCAGTTATTTCGAGACACGTGACTGAAATTGGAAATGAGTGAAAGCGCCACCAGTAACCAAGACAAGAAGTTATTTTGGTCAGGCAAATGCATATGTATGCAAAATCGCATTTTATACAGGTTTCAATATCATTGTAATTCTGCACTGTTAGCACATTGCTGCACGTAGTTACATTTTTGCAGATACCACCTTGAAAGCCTATGAATAACTATAAATACGAAGAAAGTTGCAATTATGCAAATTTATGTAAATCTCATATAAAGCTGCTTTTTAGCTACGCGAATTCATTAATTAGGGAATTAAATAAGCAAATAAATTTCAATTAAATTTCAATTTTATTAAACTAAAAAGAAACGCCATTTATTTTCCCCACAAAATTATCTCGCATATTTGGAATTATACATAAACAAATCCCATAATTAAAATTCTATGACGAATAAAGCCACCATTTACGAGCAAAAATGATTTATTTTCTACACTATAAACTTGAAAACTTGGTCTTGCAAAAGTTAAAAAAAAATTGTTTGAAAACCGCAAACATTTTTATGCGAGGTCAAGACATAGTGAAATTTTCCACACATAGGAGTAAGTGTTACATTCATTTGTATGGATAAAAACAGCAAATCCTCCAACTTGATAATACTGTATAATTCTTTATAATTAAATGCCATTTATTAACACGGACAGCGACATAGGAATTAAATAAATGAAGTTATTATTTAAATATATATAGTAACACAGTAGCAGCATGTGTCTCAATGTTAACTTATTACTTGCAAGAATTTTTATGACATGGCAAATAAAATTTATGTAGCTTACTATTTTTTTTCCTCTTTCACCAATGAAAACCTGAATTCTGCAAGCAAATAAAAAATATTGCAATAAAGTTAATTAAAGTAGTGAACACTATAATTTTTTATCGAAATAAAATACGTACTTAAATAAAAAACATAAAAAATTAAAGTCTTACTTTTTATAATTTAAATTTTGAATTAAATTATAATTAAAATAAAATAAAGTATACAGATGTAATTATTGTTAGTTATAAGAAACTAAAAATGAACCAAAGCTGTTAATAATAATACAAATTAAGTGTTTATTCTGCTAATTAGCCACTGAACAGGTACGAAAATGAAATTAAACAGAAAACTGGCATTTATAAAAAAAAAACAATTTCCACATTAATTATATCCTGAATCTGAGTTGACATCGCATTAAGTTTCATGTTGCACACACTTGACGAACTTGTTTAGTAAATTCATACAAGAAAATTACCCTTCAAGACAACTCAACATTCATCATCCTTCTTTTTCTTTTAAATTTCCTTTTTTTAAAGAAAAAATATTACTAGAAAAGCTCAACGTTCTCATCCATATAACGTACTACAGAAAAATTGGCAGTCAAATTTGACAACGCCCTTTTGCAAATTGAAAATTTTACATTTAATAATCAATCACGCACATGTATCGACTTTGAGGGCTATAGGTTCAAAAGAAAAAGACTGAAGAATAACCGCAACCCTTTGAGTCCATTATAGCACATGACCTTCATGGTGCGTCTAATATTTACAAGTGTGTCCCAGAGATAAATAAAAAATATTGTTGCATTCCTTGCATCACAATGTATACATCCCAATTTGTTCTTTATACAGTATGTGCTTTGAACTATATTTACTGCACAAGTGTGTGTATATGCGGATTTCCTTAGTGGAGCGCGAAGGACCACAAAAATCAAAATGGCCGCCATCTACAGTTCATCTTTGTCCCACTTTTCTTTTCCCCTTTCTTTCCAGATTTGCGGACAAACTGACGCCTTCCTTCCTCGCCAAATTAACATGCAAACATCTCCCATTTCTACTTGGGGAGCATCCATCTATTACGTCATCCACTCCGACTGGTGCAATGGCGGCCAGCAAACGCCCAGCTGCATGTATATATTTATTATTGAAATCCTACTTCTTTTTATGAAAATTAAAATAATGAATATATATGACATTGTTTAAATTCAATGTATTAGCTAAAGTCAATGCTAAATTTCAGGTTTTAACCATTATTTTTGAAATTTTCGATAAAATACTATGCATTTAGGACTATAGGCCATGGTTTGTATATTGTAGACAGACATGTATGACAATGGCGTGCCAACAATCTAATCTACGTGTTCTAATAATACACACACCTGTTAAGTACATGAATATACACCACGCCTTATAAGAGACCGGTTATCAACGCAATTATCAATTAATTTGACTAGCAAAAAGCGTCAAGCAAAACCTAACTTTATCAATACCGATATAAACACAAGTTAACCCATATATAACTATAACAAACACGCCCATTGACTAATTGAAAGCTTGCCAGCACTGAAAAATGCATGACTTCATTTATGGATGGCCCCTAATAAGCCGGCACATAAAAGCATTTCTGGAAAGTAAAAATAAAACAGAATGTATTTGGGTAATTTACACGTTTAGCATTGAACTTGTACGTCACCCGGAACGATTAAAAAAAAATCCCATTGGAAACGAGTAAATAGTAATGAAGCTCGGCGGCCATCTTGCATTCGACGTTCACCGCAGCAACAAGAAAACGTCAGAAGCGAAGAAAACGAAAAAAGATATAAACGACACATGCTAGTTGCCAAATATTTCAACGCACATTCACGGGTCAGTTATGGCAATAATTACATCGGCATGCAAAGACGTCACCGTTCATCTTCTTCGCAAGCGCGGCATTTCAAAAACTCGCTTTCCTCATCGAGAAATGGAACGAAAAAAATGGCGTCGTTTTGGTCACGTCACCGACGACTGTGACGTCACACCGCCGTCTTTTTCATGTGTACCGTGTAGTTTTAACGAGTTTCCACCAAAATATATCCCCGTCAACTTTTTTCTTTACACCTTGTCAACATGAAGACAGACATTTTTGCCCTCATTACCGAAATAGATATCCTCGCCTTTCAAACAAAATGGCGCAAACATTGTCCACACATACACACCTTTGTATTTATAAATAAAATAAAATCCAATATTAGAAGAAAAAAAAATCCGAGTAAACACATGGTGCATATATACACAGTCAAAGACAACATCTGCAATGACCCTGGCATTTTTATCCTGTTTATTTTTTATCCTATTAATTTTTTAGACCAAGGAAGGAACATATATCAAGCATTTGTTGAATAAAAAATCGCATTCAACATTCGGATAAGAAAGTCCATATATAATTTCCATTTTAATAAACACTAAATCATTTTTTCTATTTCCTTGTAACATAAAAATGATATATTGAAATGATTCAAGCAACTAGATTGGATGAGATTGCGAGGCAACAAGAGTCGAGATAACAATTTAAAACAGTGTGAAAGATATTTATATTTACCAGGATAAACCAGGATAACAGGTGAAGTACAACCTTGAATAAATTTACACCAAGTGCCAAAAGCTCTTTGATCTCTCACTATATTTGCACGTACAATTAAATTCAAAGTCCTTCCCCATTTATTATTATTTTTTAAATCTCACATTTTAATCTTATATTTATTTTAATCGAAAACAACCCAAGGATTTTTTTTTACTTTATTTATCATAAAATTGAGAAATGCAAAATTCTTTTTTAATTCAAAAACAACAAAAGTTAGTTATTTTTCAAATAGCTGCTTTTATTTTAGACAAACAAGATATAAAAGGAATGCTTTTAGCTGGTTTACATGTATGTATATTTTTAAACAGGAATTTAGGTTTCTAAACTCTTTTCAGTTGTAAATAAATCCATGTTCAGTTATGTGGCTTATATAGACTTAAATAGCGACTTAAATGGAGACTTAAATATAGAGAAATGTTCAAATCCAGTAAATCAAGACACCAGTTTTATTTAAATTTAAATTTTATGCTTCTTTTTTTTTTTTTAAATTTGTATGGATTTATTTTCCTATGAATTTTGAATAAATTAATTTTGCGCACGTACCAAAATGAGTATGTAATATAATATACAGACAGGCATGTAAATTCATTATTTCTTTTTTATAGTACAACAACGATCAGCTCAGTCATCAAAAAAAATAAAATTTGTGCCACAACCATTAATAGTTGTATCATTTCTATTCTTTTTACTTATATGTTTCCTATGAACAAACAAACAACTGCGTGCAAGTTTTGAAATAGCAAGTTAGATGACAGGCAATGAGGAAATAAGAGAAAATAATGACGTTTCCAGTCAGGTTTCAAGCGGTGCTGGTGTCGCCATTTTTCTTTTTTAGGCCTATACTTTTTTTCTCCCCGTTTTACAACTAAAAACAACTAAAAAGCTCCTTTTTGATATTCATGACTGTACACACCGACCTGACCACAAGAAAAATAATAAAACCCTATACAATTTGATAAACGACCATTTGGAATCGTTAGTTTCGTAATGACGTATATAGCAGTCGGTTTGTGACGTTTACTTTTCCCCCCTTTTTCTTTTCAATTCTTTATTTTCCCTCAAACCTAAATAGGCTCTTTTGTTGACATTTAGGCAATTCGTAAGTAAACGAGGAAAAATCTGTATAGGTACCCCTTCGCGGTCGTTCACTTCACACTCTCTGCAACCGATAATAAACCCACATCAACATCCCACTCGAGTTGGCTTTAAATATTTGAAGACATATATTCAGAAAATAGTTCAGAAATTAATGCAGCATTGCCAGGTGGCGCTGCGAAACGACCAATTACTGAAAACGTCCGACAAATTTTCAAATATTTAATTTTCTATGATTTTCATTGGTTTATAAAACTAACTTTGATTCGTATACAATTATTCACCCAACAAATTTTAACCCCATTTTTTTGTTAAAAACCTTAAAGGTGAACTGACACGGTGTTGTAAGGTCCCATGCCATTAAAACTGTAGATTTTGAATGTTAAATTATAACTATGAGTTCCATTAAAATAATTTTGTGAAAATTATTGAAGGGCTTCATTAAATTCAAAGAGAAACTTTAACCGCACGCCATTGGCTAACCGGCGACTGCGGGTTGGGCCAGGCGGATTCAGCCAACGAGGCCAATTTGGGCATAACGTCATTGTCGTTTCCGGTGGCCGATTTTATTAAACTTTGGTTATTTTTACAAAAATAACGAATCGACGAAAACTTTTCACAAAATCAGGTAATGTGCTGATAAACTGTGTGATCGCATGGAAATATTTCCCACCGATTTGGTATTGAAAATTTTACCCTGTCAGTTCACCTTTAACATTTATTATAACATTGTGAATTAATGTTTCACACTAAATTGGTTATAAATTTTTTTTTACAATTCTGTCAACAGATTTTCCATGTTATAAAACAAATGTAGGCCTATAACAAAATTTCAAATGACATTTCAGTATTTATGATTTTCAGATTTTTTTATTAGACAATTATTACTTTTCCAGTATTTTCAGGAATTTAATTACGGTAGACACCTTGGACACGTTGACAGTTGAAGTTTGAAAGGTTAAACTTGAAGAAATTTATGGCTGTGAATACATCTAATAGTTGAAAGTGACTTAATAGTAACGATAAGAAACTTTTGAGAACAACAACCTGTGCGAGGTAATGAAACAGTTCAAAGGAAGAAGAAAAAAAAAAGAATAAAGTTGCTGGGAAGAAAATACTCCTACGCACGTTGTGGATAAGCTAAGTCGGCGGCTCGAAGCGCCCCAAGCGGTGGAAATTGAAAAAACAACAACCGTCCAGTTCGTTAGTATGCACGTGTTATCTGCATAACATCGCAAAACCGCGACTTCGACCAAACCTTTAAAAAAGATGACCGATTACTACAAGTATCTGTCGTTTTTTCTTTCCCTCCATTTCATTTGAAAGATGTGCTCACCACGTGACCAACAACCACTATGTCCGCGCAATCAAAACTCCATTCTTCGCGCAAAGATGGCGTCGTCGTGACTCGACATTTCCCAACAAAATACCTTCCCAACGTTGCCACAAACTCTTTGATTGCGAAATCAAAACGATAAAAAACACGGCCATATAACAACAAACAAATGTTATAACCCCAACATTAATCCTGTTTTTCTTTCTTCTAACAGTCGGCAAAAGAGTTTCGAAAAAGATGATCGACGTCCACGTCAAGAACGTGATTCAAGATGGCGGTCACATCAAAATAAAAAAGTTAAGTCACTCGGTACGCAATGTACAGGTATAATTATATCCCATCAATGAAATACAGGCATGTGCTAAAACCCATCGCTCAAATATTTCGCAAAAAGTTTTTCATTCCCAACACCAGATGGCGTACCACGAAGCGCCACCTCTCGACGGAAGTGATAAACATTCATTTATTCGCGGATAAATACGTTATTGATGCAGATATTTGTATAAAAACTATACTATCAGCATAATGTGGTCTTTGAAAGAAAAAACTACGTGAAATTTGAAATTTTTTGAACAGATTTTAACATTGTACACCCTATACAAAATAGAGGTAATTAATGAATGCTCCCTTACCGTTACTATCCAATGCGCTGTTATTCTTTGATGCAGTTATCATTGCTCGTTCCTTGAAACAATCTTCCCTTTCGGAGAACCGGAAGTGGGGGTCCTCGCAAGACATCATTGTCGTACAAAGACAATCTCCATCTACCAGGTTACAACCAGAGTACAACCAAGGATGGATGCAAGATTGCGGCGGTTCTGTTAAATAAATAAAAAAAAATTCATTTCAAATTATATATTTAGTTGTTTTCACCACGTTGTGATGCCGCAATCCGCCAGGTGGCGCTCCACGGATCGGTATACGCATCACATTCCCTTCATCATGATTACCGAGTTTGCGATTACTCAATAATTCGACAAAACCAAGGATAATACATTAAAGGTGAACTGACATGGACTCTGAACTTGACCCTTTCTGGCCAATCCTGGACAGACTGATTGGCAAGTTGTCTCAATTTACCCAATGGCAGGGTTGGTCATAGTCCACTTTTACCGCCCTGTCAGTTCACCTTTAATACAAACTTCAGACATGTTGAATCACTGAACTTTCAGGTGGCAAATCACATTGTAAAACAACTGATCCCCCGAATAAAATCAAATTTAAGTATAAAATTCGTTAATCTCTGGTTATAGAAGGGGAAAATCAAGATTCAAAGTACAAAAACAAGTTGGAACTATTCATGTTCGGATAATCGGTTCTGCAATTTTACTCCAGAGTGAACTGAAATTTGGGTAATGGGAAACGGTTTGAATTTTAACGAGCAGCTTGTTAAAAATGACAACTCGTAAAATGCCAATGGGACACGACCACTATATTTCCCTGAAGCTTTCAAATGCAATAACCCTGTAAAGACAGTTGCAGTAAATCAAACTGTAGGTAAACGTATTTCTGCATAACAAAAAAATGGTTTTTAATTTAATGTCAGTCAACTCTTTCAGCGGTTCGGAGATGATGACCGTTTTATTATGGGAGACAAAACAAAATGGCGGTCATCCGTTTTTTTTATCGTTGGTGCCCGCATTAAAAGTAAATTTCCCAATATACCCTCACCACCCCTATATACAGTTCCAATAAAACGCCACCTGCGCAACACTTGGCCATAAACTACATGATTATATAGTGCAACCACTGTCATGTCCAAGAATAGAGAAATACGAGGCTGTTGTACCCACCAAACTTGAGCTTATTTATTCCAATTTTATGGATGCCAGCAAACATAAACCGATAACCAGAATAGCCTACATCAAATTAACATCTTTACATTACAGAAAGGAAGTTCTGTGACCCAGTGTAATTAATTCAGTGCAGTGCTAATAATAAAAACCAACCCTACACTATATTAAATGCAAAGTAATCGATTACTCATTCCAGTTTACAGCACAACTTTTAAAACAATGATAAATTACAATTTCTATTATTACCAGCCAGGTGGCGCTGCATAATTTCACTTCATATTTTCTTCAACAACATTTGATCTCGATTAAATAAAATTTAAATCAAACCTTATCATTTTATGGCATCTCTTGATGGTATTCAATATTTTAGTTGTACAAATCTTATTTGAAATCAAAATTATTCCTGTTCACTCAAACCGTTTTAAACTGCTTTTTGTTACAATATATCACTTCCTTTTGCCATGAACCTTTCTAGTAGAAAAAACCTATTTAGATAACACAATCAACACCCACAACGTGAACCATAATGTTCACCCAACTCGCAAATAAACAGCAAATAAATCAGACTTTTCTCCCACTTGCTTTTGGCCCAACCTATTGTTTGCTAATGGTCTTCTAGCATTATCTCTCATTTTTGCTTGGCAAGCACGTGACTTGCAGCGAGAAAAAAATTCATTCATTCATTGGCAACGGCCAAACCAAGCATATGTCCACAGGCAAGGAAGTCTTTTAAAGACGTCACGCTGTGTTTTTCTTACAGCTCGGAAAAAGGGGTGAACAAGAACCCTAGAGCTCGGAAGGTGGCATTTAAAAATAATCGAGAAAAAAACTAAACCATCTGCTCCAGTTTTGCCCGCTATTTTTGACACCAAATGTGCCAAGTTGGTTTCCGCTTAGGCCATTCTAAATTTATCCACCACGGCACACCCCGTCTTTAACTTTAACAGGTAAGATGAAGGAATTCCAAATATTAGTGCGTCGTCCATCCGCAAAAATAAGCCATCAGAAGCGAGCAGAATTGAAAATTGCCAAGTTAACGCGACGTACCACGCCCTCTAGGAGACAAAGATGGCGTCCATTTCACCTTCTCTTCCATTTCCTTCGCATTCGTCTTCATTTGCACAAAAGTCGCGCCCTTATCGCCCACAGAGCCATGATAAACATCGAAACATAAAAGAAAACCAACACTACACTAAGATGATCACTTTATGTTTCACTATCGATACGTAGTTGACGGTTATTCGAGAAAAAGCTAACGCGATCCAAGATGGCGGCGGTTCGAATTCGAAAAACGGCGGCCATTACCGTTCTTTTTTGGACGCGGCTTCCCCGCATTGTTTGCCAGACTTGTGTACCTATTTTTGGGGTTCGCAATCTCTCTCTCTCTCGTGTCCCTGAATACGTGGATAGCACACTTTGATTTTATCTACAAGAAACTGTACACGATTTTTTCCCCTTCACAATTTGTATTGTATTCTTTCACCTTCCGGAGATAATTCTTTGTAAGTGTGTCGTCTCTTCTGTACACATGTCATAACGGTGCAAGTTATATGTATATAGTTTATCCGGTGAAGGACCACCTAATTGTTACCTCACACTAATAGCAATTAGGATCATAAATATTGACACGTGCACGGGTATAGAAACTAGGGGAAAATTCACCCTAGGGGTTGCATAGGCCGTACTGGATTTTTTAAAGCCAACTTTCCCTTGTAGGCCATTAGCAAATATAAACCCCCCAACATTTTGTCTATGACTTGAAATATCAATTTATATGCATTGAACAGTTAAAAAATAATTTGAAGCTCAAGGTATTCGTTTTGTGTTTTTAAAAAAGTTAGTAAGATTTGTAATAGGGACTGGTTTTCCTCCCACACTGGCACAAGTTATTAGGCAAGTGTAGTGGTTTGATCAACTGACTTTGACCTTTGATCGCATCCTTGAAATTCCTGAATTCATCAAATAGGGATGTGACTGAAGGGAATAAAAAAAAAGCATAATGCCTTGGCCAACTCAATAATTAGGCTCTTCTAAAAACCTGTTTTTCTGATCGCCGACAATCTGGAGCCAAGGCAGACCGGGGGTCATTCCCAATAAAACAATACTCGTTGACAAAATCAGACCTCCAATATCCGAACAACCCCTTTATTTCAAAACAATTCACCAATTTCTTCCCAACACGACCAACCCTAAATGCCACTTCACAAAAACAGGGTGTCTACTAAACATTCATTTCCAAATTCCTGTATTTTCAAGGATATTTATAACATTTTTCCATTGCACAGAAATGCATAAAGTGAAAGATAGTTGCATAACAAACTATATTAATCCCTTAATAAGTGGAATAATGAACCAAGCAAATTAATAGAAGAGGAACACAGAAATCAATAAACGAAATTATGTAAATTGTATCAAAAACTATATACATTTTCCGGATTAATAAAAAAAAGTCCAGTATTTCAAGGAAAACAAACAAATTTCAGTATAATTCCGGGATTTCCCGTTTAAAATTTAAATTTTTAAAGCAGAATAGAAACAAAATTAAACTCGAACATCACTTATCTTTCATTTTCAAATAATCGCCGCGGCGCTTAATCAAAGCAAGTTGGCTACGCACAGTTTCAAAAAACTCAAGAGTGCATCAAGTTTATTTTTTTACATAAAAATCTTAAATTTCCCAGTTTTTTCTCAACTTCAATGATAATTTCAATTTGGATTTTTTTTTTTAAAGCAAATTCTCAATATGTAAACTAAAAAAGAATTTTAAATCACCAAATTCCACAACGACAAAAATTATTTTAAATTCCACCTCTGACCTTGTGGGGTATGCCAGCAATTCAGGGAATTTTTGTCATTACTCCCACATGGTCCTAATCATCGTCTTCGAGAGAAAACAATTCACATTGTCTAGGAATGACATTACATTACATTTTATTACTTGGATTCTTGCACGGTATCTTATTATTTTATTGTTGCACGCCCAAAAAATCATTGTATATTTTCGTAGGAAACATGTCGCATTTTTTTTTGTATTATTTCAACAAAAAAGCAGATATAGAAATGAGGAATGGAGTGGACGGCATCACGCAATGTAACGATAACATTTTCTAGCCACTCCTATCTGTTAATTTGACGTTTGAGAAATCGCATCAACCTGTTTCTGTTTTTGTTGTTTGTTGCGACCAGTGGTACCCTAAAAAACTGGACACATGAACGGGTAAAAGAGGAACGACCCCTCAATGCATTTACATTTGATCCACATTTAGGCAAAATTCAATATGGATACCAAACCGCATTGCCTAATGATATTATTATACAATGTCCACTATGTCAACCTGTGCAAGCCCAATAATGAAATATTAGTTCCTTAAATGGCCACCAGTAGGGCGCCACTGGTTCCTCCCTCTTTTTCCGTTCATTGCATAATAAGTCAGCAATATATAAAAGGGGCTGTATAAGTGACAAATTGATTAATTGGGGGAGGAGCATTCCATCACTGTTTTGTAGCTTTGTTACCATTTATGGCAGGTATGTAATGCGTAGTACAAAAAGCGCCACCACCGGATGTCGACGTAACTAGAATAACATCCCCCATCCGGCAATCATTAAAATTACGCAATCTCCGCATGAACACTTGATTTTGTTGATTTATTATATGTATTTATATTGTTAAATTCATGTCACATTCAAGACTGTCTAAAACTACGCAGTTGAACATCAAGTGACGATTTTATATTCAGTTCGAGTCGCCATTTTGAAATTCTCAACATTCTTGGCAATTAATTTACGCCACGAATTGGTGTCCGATTTAGTGTCAATTTGCCGCAATTAACTTGTCACGAGATTTGAAACATTTTATGCACGCTTTTTTATGATGCATGCTAGCTGAAAGTGACACCATTTTCTGTAATGGGTTACACAAACGGATGTATACACATGCATGTGCACATTTTAATTTTAAATTCAGGACGGAACCAATCGATTGCTCACAAATTATCGCGAGTACTGCAGCATCAAGCGTAATATTTTAATCATCATCAAGTTAACAAAAAAATTAACAAGTTAATGGTCTCAATGTCACGCTATATTTCATAACTGGCGAATTTCTTACGCAATAAAGCGGCTTCATTTTCCATTACGCAAAGTAGAGAATACAGTAGGCCTAAGTGAAAAACCGTTAAAATTCGAACGTTTTCAAAATATGTTCCGCTACGTTTTTTTTTTTCGGTTTTCTCATAAATACGCGATCAATAAAAATGCCAAAAACGCTCAAAACGTTGCTGCGATACATTTTTGCGTATATTGTACCCCATTAATTATTCATCAAATGTTTATTTTATTAATATTGCCACTTTCTCGCAAGTTGGAAACTTCAAGCCGATTTGCATGATGCGCAGCGCCCTCTAGCGGAAGGCGGATCAGCACGTTTTATTAGGATAAAAATAAAAATCCCAGTCATTTTCAGGTGAATGACAGCCCTATATATAATTACAGTAATTTTCCAGTTTCTTTTCTATAACAAGATTCATGTAATCAAGGTCTTGATGTTATATATTACCTGACAATTTTATAAGATATTATTCTGGAAAATATATCGCACTGAATATCTTTTTTTCTCAATCTTTTGCACGATAAATGCGGATGTAATAATAAAAACTGCATCGTATTTAATATTATAGAGTATATAAAACAATCAAAATACCTCCGTGTCTGCGAAAGACAAAGAAAACCGTGCAGAATGGGAAAATAATATCAATATAACAATTAGATAAGCCATATGGAATCAATGACGGAATCGAGATTTGAACGAGTTTTTTACCCGCCTTTTTTCCATTTTGGCGGCGTTACAAAAAATTCAGCCACCCTCGCATTTTTTAACAAACGAATAAAGAAAGTTGTTAACGTACCCAAACAGATTCCTTCCTCGTTCCCCGACGATTGCTGACCGGGCTTTTTCGGTGCCGGTTTTACGCAAATCAGTCCTTGGTCGCATTTACCGCTCATCTCAAACGATCCACCGCAAGTTTCATTTTTGACACGAGCGCATTCTTCGCAACAGTCGCAAATATCGGTCACAACTCCACCCACACAACCTGTTGGACGATCGCATTTCGCCGGATCGCAACTGTCGGCATGTGGACACGAATGTCCGAAAGTTTGGCCGACTAAAATCAACGCTACGCCGGCGAAGACGGCGATCGCCGAATGACGCATCGCAGGGCCGGTAGAAATAATAAAGGCTTCGTCGCTCACCAACACAATAAAAACTGACACCGATAAAATTATCGTCCGTAGTTCATACCGCGAGTTTAGGACCTCATCCAGTCGCTGTTTTAGAAGAGAACTTCGGCCGGATTCTCACCGGTGATAGAAAGCAAAAGCGCCGACCGCGCTTCGAAGAGCGGATCGCACACACCCGTCCGCCTTGCCACCAGCGATAATAATGAAATGTCGTCTGCTCGAACGCGCCACAATATCAGTCTGAACCGAAACCCCGCCCACTTGGTAACGCCCCATATGCGCCTGATTGGTGATTGCGGATGGATGCGGGCGTTTTTTCACTCATGAAACCGCCTCGAACCGCAATTTTCATTGTCAATCTTTCTTTTGCATTTTAATTATTGAAGTAGTGATTTTTTCCACGCAAATATAAGTTTCTAAGCAGTTTTGGCTGGATTTTTATTGCATGTAGCAATATTTTTTGTGCTAAATTTAATTACACTTTAGCGGGAATATGGGTTCAAGGGGTGATCCACATATTATGTTACCGTTACTCATAATCCTTCCTACTATACAAATTTAAGTCAACCCATCATTCCTTTATTTTAACTTTAACTAATCCGAATATAGTTTTTGCTTATTTTCCAATGTTACGCTGACTTTCCAAAAAATCCCAAATCATTGATATGCAATTTTTTTTATATTATGTTCAAGTATTAGAAACATTTTAACCTTTAATCACCCTTGAAGTTGGCAAATATTTTTTGAGGCCATGATTGCAAAATCACTCCTAGCTTAGTTATTGGCCACACCTCTGTGGATTATATGGCATTAAATCCACATAAATCAATCTAAGAAATAATGAAATAATGCTATTGTGTATTTAATGAGGAAAATATTTCATCATGTGATAAAATAATTTCCCATGCAATTTTGATATTAAAAGCCTATTTTATCTTTAATAATAAATTTTAACTATTATAAATTGTAAAACACAGATTTAGCCAGTAGTTAAAGGACTTTTGACACGCTCAAGCCTCAGGTAACAGATTTCAAAAATACTCGGCACAGGATATCAGGTATACAACCTGAAGTTACAT
>JAQFZQ010001654.1:0-18080 GCA_034696005.1 Glomeris marginata | reverse complement strand
TAGTAGCCGAGTCCTTGCCCTTCAGCCCCATTAACGCCGCCCTTGGAATTGCTTCTCTCTGTGGCACTACTGTACATACATCCATTCACGGTTTATACCAAAATGTCATAATCATATTCATTCATTTTTCCAGGTCTCCCACATTTCTAATAACAAATTTTCCAGAGCAGATTTTACTAAAATAATATTTGTAATTTAAAACACATTCAAATTGCATGTTATATATACTACAAATGTTAACATATTTATAAGTTCTCCAATTTAAGGTAATAGTTTTAGCAAATACCTTTTATTATTTCTGAATTTTCCAAATATTTCAGGTTACAATATTCAGTGTTTTAATCCATCAAATGCATGTAAAACTAAACAATAAAAAGGGCAAATCAATCATTGCATAATAGAGTATGAAGTAGATAAGGAAATCCAAATAATTTCCATTCTGTCTCACAGAGAAATGTTGATAAATCTTTAATATATTTTCGGGAATTAAAAACAGTATTTAATTCGACTGCAAAATTCCAGTATTTTCAGGGATATTTATATCTTTTTTCTCAGGACACAAAATACATAAAGTTACAGATAGTTACATGACAAACCACATTAATCCCTTAAAAACTTATTAATAAGTGGAATGAACCATCCAATTTCAAAAGTCTCATGCTTAATTGGTATTTTGTTCCAAGCAAATTAGATCATAAACACAGAAATCAATAAACGAAATTATGTAAAGTGTCAAAAAATAATACAATTTTCCAGGATTGAGAAAAAAATCCAGTATATTCCCAGGATTTCCAGTATCAGTAGACACCCTGTATTTTAAAACAAATGGCGCAAAACAAAACGATGACAAGCCACTCCTCCGCGACATAAAGCTGGCTAATCGCGTTTGGGAAAGTAGAAAAGCTCATAGTACATAAAAATGCGAAATAAAAACGGAAGAGATGGTGGGGGTGAAAAAAGTGTTCGTTATGGCTGGCTTCTCTTGTGGCATATAGAGATAAAAAGCAGGCAGAGAGAGCAATGATGGCGATGACGACTATGATAGGGAACGCTGACGAGCATTGCACCGGTGCGTTAAGGGCAAGCACCGCAGGGGTCGCTTTCACCAACAGAACACCGTTTTACAGCTGCAACAACTCCACCATCACTTCCATTAATTAATAACAATTAATAACGAGTACGCCTCGTTAGCGATTGCCCTTTCGTTTTTCCTACCTACACACAAGCTGCACACAGACAGACAGGCCGTTTTGTTATTTATTACATGTGACCGCATAACCTGCGCCGCAGGCAAAACACGTGGGTGTTTCTGTTTCAGTTTCTCGCCTGTTGCACGTCATACCCACATTTTTTCTTCTTTTTCTTTTAGTGATTTCAGGTTTAAAATGAAAACCACTGACGAAGATGTATATTCAAGTCACGTATATTTTGGCGGGGTAAAAATCTGCGCGCCGATGAAATTATGAAAAATCGTGTTGGCCGCATCGAAGAGCTCTACGTGATTTTCATACAGTAATAAAATAATGCAGGGTTGCTATTGTTTTTTCCCCAGCTTTTAAAAAACAAAACCATGTTTTGAGTTAATCTTGAAGTATGTATATTATTTTAGGTTGAGATGATTGTATTAGTAGTGTAGAAAAGTTTACCGGAAAATTTGCAGTTGCTTTTGTACATTTAGGTTATCCGATTAAATTATGTACCATGAAGATAAATTTTAACTCTACACAAAATGTGAAAGCCTTTTTTTTACAACCTTTTATGTTGCCCACATTAATTATTAAAAGCCAATTTCAAGCAAATAACGGTTTAAAAATTTACAGTTTTCCACAAATATTGTGATTTATAGTATGATTAAGATTATATTATAAGGATTATTTTAGAATATTATTTTTTATTACAATGCACAATAGTAAAAATAGTTTCTTACAACGTTTTCCTTCATTAAAATTCGCCATTTTATCTAAGTATTTGCTAAAAGTTTTGCTAAATAGCAAATTATGTGTCAATATTGACACAATTTTTTAACGACTATAAATTGGAAAAACTTATCAGAATTTTCTCTTATTCATAGAGCTGTCATTCACTGGTTTCTGTTTATAAATTCCCAAATTGACCTGTATTCCACGAAATACATCAGTTTTATATTTATGCATATTAAAAATGTAACGTTTAACAATTAGCTGTGTGCCAAATTGAAAAACTCATTGTCACTTCTTTTCCACATTTTATTCAAAAGTATTAGCCTAGTTTCTAATTACGTAATCCTTAAATTTTCGTATTCTCGACTGCATTTTTAGCAAATTTCCTAAACCCTCAACTTTCCAGGTTTTCCAGATGAATGGCAACCCTGCATCATGTCTGGATTTATCACAGTGGCTCCACCTAGGATTTTATGACCCTCATTACGTACATGGATTAAAAAATATATACTGAGAAAACTGCGATATTATAATACCTTTTTTTCTATCTTCATCTGGTTTTCGTATTTTTTCCCCATGGCCACACCTTTTCCTGTACGGTACACCATGAAACAAGGCGAATTTTTCCCTGTCACTCTTGCACACACACATATGTAAAAACCTTATGAGACGCAACCATCAGATACGGTCGTTACGTAGCGTCAATCGCTAGCAGATTTTAACGTGACATTTGAGATCTGCCAAACGGGTTTCATCGCTCTCCGAAACTCAATCAATGTCATTTTTACACTACTGCATCAAAGCCATGTGGTCACAACACGGATCTACACATTACAAAGGTGGCATATTCACGCAGCGGAACGGTGCGAAACGCCAGTTTCAACGTGCAAAACGCGAACCAAGTTGCATCACGGAATGCCAATATGGCGGTCTATGCTTAGAAGCGAAGGCGATGGCAGCCAAACAGGCCGTCAAAAATCACCTACTTTTTATGACCCGTTCCGTCGTGGACAGCTTCTGATTGTTGGTAGACATTCTGGGGGGTCCAGCTTCTCACTTGAGGTGAACCATATAAGCGGATGCCTGCGTTAAGTCCAAGATTTTCCACGGATTTTTCTCGCAACGCAACCCTCCAATATGGCGTAAATAAGAGCGCACTGTTTGCATACTGCATTGCGCATAATTTTGCGCATACCGATCGCCAGCCAATAGGAGACGAGCTTCTACGACCTGTGCTCGTCACCGATTCGTTCGATTGATACGCGTTTGCCATTGGTCGGCCGGCGAAACCAAGATGTCGTCGCCCTGTGAGCAATTCGAAAATGCGATTCGAAACCTCTTCACCGTTGTTTTAATTTGTTTTCACTGCAAATTCCGGTTTAATTACACCACAGGCGGAAACAAAAGCCATTCTACGCTAGTTTCATATGACGTTGTTGCAATATAAACTGTTAATTAGTCGCCTTTTATTGTAGAATCGTGGGTGTGGTGATCTTCTCTTCATATCGGATTTCCGCTACTGCTACCGCTCCACACTTTTCACTTTAAATATTGCGTAACTGAAAATTTAATACATTTTGTAAGGCCACTTTAGTTGGTAAGACGATGCCACGAGTTCCAATATTAATTGAAATCATACCTTCAATCTTTTACGACGTTTATAAGTAATTTTGTTAATTTCAAGGTATTATTAAAATTATAATTAATTAACCTGGATATGGAAATTGTACTTTTCTATTTTCATGCAAGAAAAAAAAAATAAATAAAACACAAAATGCAGTTAAATATGAACAATGTAATGCAAAATAATTTGTAGATGTTTCACCAGTTGTGCAAATGCAGTTGGTTCCTGTACAGTTGTAAATTTTGAACATAACTTTTTTAACTTCATTTTTTTTAAACAACTTACTACACGAAAAAGTTGACTGAATTATCAGCAACATCTGGCTGTGACCTCACAATTCGTGTACACAAGATTTCTCGACACAGTTTTTGAATAAAAACTTCTTTGGGGAATTCTTTGCGCAGTGACCTCTTTTGGAAAATCACACAATTCGCTTATGTGCCAGCTCCCTAAAATAGGCATCAGCCAGGAAGATATCAAATTGCGTAGTGGTCACTTGTTTAGCCCTGGTTTTTATTGTTACCTTAAATTAGAAGTAAACAGTAACATGCCTTCCAAAAACAGAAAATACCAAGTGCCCAATTAAAAGCGAGCAACTTGCGGCTAACCTCAGCCTTGAGTCTTGGCACACAACTTCGCTGCCAGGAAACCCGCAAAAATGTGGCTTTGACATTTAACGGATAAAAAACATGAGAAGCAGTTCATCCATTCTCCCGTGGTAAGACATTTTAATAGTCTGTAACTTGGGCATATTAAATTCTATAATTATACCATGGGCAAATGTAACTCGGGAGTATCGAACATCAAAGTTCGCGCTGCGGACAGTGGCCTCTTGTTAGCTGTGCTGGTATATAGTTAAGGAAATACTGTTATCAATCACAATTGGAATAACTAATTCAAATAAAATTCCTATCTCCACAGATCGATCACAGAATAATTTTAAATTATGTCATTGCGCGCGTGATAACAATGAGATTTCCTTGATCCTTTCGCTCGCTTTTGCTATTAGAGTAAAGACTGCTCAAAACCAAGGAACCCTGATGTCATCGCAATGAGATTTTTGTTATTTATGAGCAAGGAAACAAGCTTTTTCTTCTACTTATGAAACTTTTAGTACGTAATCATTGTGCTTCGAGCGAATACTTTCAATACAATGATGAACCGGTGATGGAGATAGAAAATTTATAAGCACCTCCTCATATACTCATTTGCCGTTTTTCCCAGAAAAGGATATTTGTGTTGAAGTTGGAAAATGCCGGTGCCGATGCTGATGGGGTTACCCGTAATTATCGATTCACTTACGCCGGTGATGCTGTCTTCTTGCCCGAAGTACGCCGCGTCAAACAAGTGATCAGCCGTTTTCTCAAACTGTTGGAAGAAATATTATATAAATAAAATTATCAATATTCTAAGCATGGAAAGTTGACAAAACTAACATAGAGAAGACAATTAACAGATTTCTTCAAAATTAATACATTTATAGAAAAGCCATGATGTGAGCAGCATCACTTGTAAATTGTCCTATTTTTGTTTGTATATTTATAAAATACACTTTGTTGTTGTTAAATATTACATTTAAATTTGTTAGTTTTGAATTATTAAAAAAAGGAATAAAAGAAACATATTCCAATTATCATAAATATAATTTAAGTAGGCCAAGTTTCACATTTATACATCATGTGTGACAATGAATGCAGTTTCCTGTTTATCATGTAATTATCAATTACACTGCATTAAGCTAATTTTATACACTTCTGCTTATAGTTTTTTATTTATAGTATTACGTTTCCTTGGCTGCGTTTGAAATGTAGAGTAATGTTGGTCAATTAAATAATAGCTCAATGAATTGTCTTCTCCGCACTGAAGCATCACATAATTACTCCATCAATCACCATACACAATGCAATAACTCACCGAAGCCATCATCAGTACACTCTCCTTGAGTTTATCAAGTCCAAAGCGCGTAATGCCAACAACTTCACCCTGAAAAGTAATATGATTACATTAGGAAATTTACTTTATACAGTGTAGCGCTGCGATATCCACACAAGAAATTATACCGTGTAAGTCATGAGATCCGCCAATAACATCACATGCCGCTTATCGATGCTCATTCCGTGACTTTCCATTGTGTATTGAATCTCGTATATTATTGTATCCCTACATGAATCCACAAAAAATAAATACAGATAGTGGTTTTAATCTAATTTCTGTCAAATATACTCACTTTGCTGCATCGATGCCAAGCGTATCGAACACATCGAAAATATTGTTTGATGTTGTTGCTGTACCTTTAACACCTGCTCCGAAAAACAAATTATCATGTTAAATATTAGTATGGTGTTATTAGATATGTTGTAATCGCTGGCCCTGAGCAAATGTCATTCGCACGTGCTTAGATGTTTCTGGTACCCCTGTTTTTCATAAGTAATAGTAAGGTAGTTGATGGATCGAGTCAAGGCTCCTCTTGGAAAATTTGGAACCACGTCTCTTCATCAAAGAGTCCACTTCCAGGTGGGAAGGAACTTTATTGATGAAGATCAATAGTATGGAAATCAGTTGAGTCATTGGCATCAACATGAGTCTTGTTTAGGGCTAGCAATTACAACTTCAAAAAATTGGTACATAACCCACCTAAAGTTCCAATAACTTCTCTCAGATTGTTTCCCTCCACGAAGAGTTTATAAGTGGCTTTCCCTTTTGAATCGTCCAAGCCAATAACCGCTCGACTCACACCTACCAATCCCTACGCAAGCAAAAATACAGTAGTGTATTACAAATTTGCAAATTTCCATTCATTGGTAAGCACAATTTCTACCTACTTTGATGGCTACATTCGGTAACTGTTTCATGTAAGTGCGCATCGTGTCGCTCAGGGATTTCTTGCCCGATTGCTCCCCGTGAATGGTCAATATACTCCTGCCGTGAGTGCGTACATTTCTCGGCTTTACTTTCACCAATTTAGACGTGCAAATTGAATACCGGATGGACTCGACATTCACTTCCAACTAAGCCCAACAAAATGAGTATCAATAAATAAACAAATAAGTCTGGATTTTCTTACAGCTATTCAGTAAACGTACCTTAAGCAATCGTATATGGTTAAGCGCCAATTTTATACATATAAAGTAATCATCCGGCAGCAAGATTTCTTCAAAGTATTCAGACACCTAAAACATTTCAAAATTGTTACAGAAACTGCCACATGTTAAATGGTAACAAATTATAGATGATTGTTTCACCTCTCCGAGTGTGGTTTTCTCAATGCGGCCTTTGACTTGCCTAGCTGCTTCCGTGTCATCATCAACGTCCAAATAAGCTGTAACAATTGGCGTACTTATATTCTTCGAGGCATTTATAATTTCTTTGATGCGGGGAACTCCAAGAGTCACATTCATGGATGCAACTCCGGCAAAATGGAAAGTCTTCAACGTCATTTGCGTGCCGGGTTCCCCGATACTTTGCGCCGCAAGAGCCCCAACGGCAGTTCCTTGAATGAAATCCAGAATAATTTCACTACTACACTCAAGTTGTTACCAAAAATCTCCAACTCTTCTACAAACCAGGCTCAATGACGGCCCTCATGTATTTGTCTCGGCATATTTCAAACAATTCCTTCAACTGGCTCGGTGTTATCCTCTCCAAATACCGTTCAACTGCAATGCAAATTTGATATTTCAACATTAGAACTCGAACAATGAAACAATAAACATCACCTTCATCACCTTTAGGTGCTGCTTCCATTTTGAGAATTTTCCGTCTGAGGCGCAACTTCTCAATGGTCTGCGCGCAAGTTTCAACAAATTGCCTGAATTGAAATTTCAGTTTTTAATGATAGTTTAAGATGCATACAAATACGTATAACTAAACACTGTACTTCAACTCGTTCACAAGGCCTTCGGGACAATCTTGGAAATCACCGCTTTCCAACATGGACTTTGCGTGTTTTCGTACTCCTTCTCCATCCAGTGGCATTTCGGTTTTCCAAACAAATTTCGCCTTAAATTATGTACCACAAGATATAAAGAATTTGAAATTCAGTGTACATATCACATGACTGGTTATAGTTGATGCACATACCCTGACATGTTCCAATATCCGTTGATAATCAATGGGTTTATCCTTCCCTTCCATTGCTGAAGGATCCAAACCATCAGTGCCAAAATTTACTTGGATTAAATCGCCTCGTGAATTCCTCACTGTTCCATCATAGTTGGCACGTAAATCCTCAAGAGCCTGAAATTTGCATTGCAATGTACCAATATAATCTTCCAGAAACAACAAAATGTACATAGTGTATACATAGTGTATAATAAACAAGGACCTTCACTAGACGACGTTGCATGTAACCTGTCTCTGCAGTTTTAACTGCAGTGTCCACCAATCCTTCTCGTCCTCCCATGGCGTGAAAAATGAATTCAGTTGGAGTGAGACCAGAATAAAAGCTGTTGCCCACAAACCCTTTTGACGCAGGGGTCTTTGCTATTGTAATTGAAAACACTGAAAGTGAGAATGACAAAATGATATAAAATCGCAGCTGAGTGAACAGTACTAACACTGGCGCTCAAAATGAGGCAAGGACCGTTCCCGAAAGCCGTTTGGAACACGGCACCCGCTGATGGCCTGTTGCCCGACGCATGCGATCATTTGAGAGATGTTGATGTACGATCCTGGGATTAATATACAAATACTATATCACTTCATAATGCTATTATATGACAATGGTACTAACCTTTCGATCCAGACAGAGCCATTATCAATGGGCTATTCTTCTGCGGCAATTCTCTCACGCACGCTTTACCCGCGTGATCACGGATCGTGGACAGTTCCTTCAAAATCACTCCTTCCAAGCTTTTCTCTATAGAAAACCCTGCTTGACATTGCAGAGTTCCATCAGCAGCCTGCTTGATGTACTCATCGCACTTCTGGTATCTACAAAGAAATTTTAGTTAGCGCTATACAACTTGGCCGAAACATCTTATGAATAGCAATATTTTTATTTACCCATCATCCAGAAGTTTCTGCTTTGCTTTCAGCAATCCAATTCCTGGTGTGACATCACCGATTCCAATGGAAAAACCATGATGGGTGAGAAAAGTTGCCACCAGCCTGCCGAGTCTCCACATGGCTACGGCGGCAAACTGAGGACCGTAGTCTTTCAGGAGAACGTAATATATATTGCTTTTTGAACCTGACCCCAGTGTTCCCTTATCCAACGATCCGCAGAGCAATTCACTATTCTGAATCACTACAACTGCAAATTACATCTTCAATTATACTACATACTGAGAAAAATGTGGCAAATAATATGGTATGATACTGTTGTCACTCACACGAATCGTTAACACACATGTCCTCACCACCGCTGTACGCTTTGCCTTTCGCTCTCAAATTGGCTATAACTGGACAATCACGATTGGGACGAAGCATGAGACCAAAAACTTGCTTCCCTGTCCAACAAACTTCAGGCTAAAACATCAAATACTTACTTTTAAAGACAGCACATTAGCTTGGAAATTCAATTTTTACCGGTACTGTAGGTATATACCTTTAAAATTGCAGGACGTGGTATGTCTACTTTCATTTTTATATCATTGCCAACTAACATTGATCCAGCCAACTGGCACACTTGATGCCTTTCGAGAAAAGTGTCCTTTCTGGTCAGAATGTAAGCACCGGTTAGAAAGTCCTGTGTCGGTGCAATTATCAGCTCTCCGTTCCGCGGCGTCACCAAGTTCGCTTTCGTCTGCCGGGATTGAAACGGACCAAATATGTTATAATAACCAAACTGCTGGCATATCAAATAGTGTATTAAGTATACAGACTCCCATCAGAACCAAAGCCTCGGCTCTGGCTTCCTCGGTCTGCGGAAGATGAAGGTTCATCTCGTCCCCGTCGAAGTCGGCGTTGTACGGCGCGCAGACGCATTCGTTAAATCGGAACGTTCTAAAAGTCATAACTATTGCCTGAAAGTAGCGCCATAAAGTTAGTTTACAATTACAAAGATACATTACTTTGTATAGTCAGTGTTTCACCTGATGCGCCATTATACTTAGTTTGTGCAGCGAAGGTTGCCGGTTGAATAGAACCACATCTCCATCCCGAAGGTGTCTTTCAACAATGTCACCGAACTGAAAGTTTCAATTTAAAATCTTTGTATAAACAGGCTATAATTCAGCAAAACAAAATGATTAACGTACCTTCAATTCGTTTGCAAGTTTGGTACGGTTGCCGTACTTGAGAAACCTCCTGATGCCGTTCGCTGGCTCGATGAAATTTGCCCCGGGATGTATGTCACAGCCATTGATCACCAACTTCTTCATCAACTCAATGTTGCATTTTGTAACCTTAAAAAACAAATCAATTTGAGAAAATGTACTTCATTTTGCAATGGTCAAATGCGTAACATTTCGTCACGTACCCTCTCTGGATAGGTTAGAATCTTTGCAACGAGGACTGGAACACCAACCTAATTTTTGGGAAATGTTTTTGTATTAGAAACTGTGTGCTTAAGTGCAATTTATATTATTGTTTTTACCTGATCAATTTGAAGATTTGGGTCGGGAGAAATGACAGTACGACTAGAAAAATCCACCCGCTTGCCTGATAAATTTCCACGAAACCGGCCTTGTTTGCCCTTCAAACGTTGAACAAACCCCCTTGTTGCCTTTTTGGGCTGATTTATGAATTGCATATAAGTTAAATGTTAGTTAAATGAGCAGCAGCAACATGCATTTAAAATAAATCTATACCTGCATATTGGCCGGTATTCCCGATTGCTCCCCATTTATGTACAATGTCCACTGCAACTGGAGAAAATCCCAAGCTTCCTGTGTGTATAATTAAATTGTTTCCTTCAAATCTTTCTATTTATTTAGTAATAAGTACAGTAAATACGGTCTCCATTGCATACCGTAATCATCTGCATCTTTGCGCCTTTCGCACGGTTATTTTCAATAACTTTGTTCAGAAATACAATTTCACTCAGTTTCATGGTTAAGTCATCTTCGTTTCTGCAAAATGGCAAACATTTTAAATTACAAATGTGATCTTGCATTAGAGATATAAGTGGTAATTTAAACTCAGGAAATGATTTACGTACGTTCCCGATTTTAATTCGGAAACAACCGATGGTCTGATGCAAAGCGGAGGAACAGGTATTCGGGTGAGAATCAGATCTTCAGGACGACTGAATTCATCTTTCATCAGGAGAAATGGCAAATCCTGACAAATCCAATGATACATTAACAACACTGAAACAGATTTAAACAAGTACACCGTAATACATACTTCTTGCGGAATCCTCCTGAACAACGTAAGAACACGAACTGGTGACAAAATATCCTAGATAAACGGGTTATTATTAATTGTTGCCAACATTTGTATTATTCTCATAACCAGCATTTGTGAATGTCACTTAAAATGCGGTACATAATTGTACATTAAAAGTGGGTTTCATACCACGATGGGTTTAGTATACGTTGAATATTCTATCTTGGCTTCGGATTTCTTTGGTGCACGGCCACGCTCGTGGACAATCTTCAACAAGCTCAACTTCTTCACAGTTCCTTAAAGATTAAAGATAGTTAGATATCATTTAATTTACACAGAAGTTTAAAGCAGCTTCCCACGCAGGGGAACACGAACATACCATTGTGCGCCGAACAATACGGGCATGCTGCCACTTTTTTGCATTTCTCTATAACTTTAGTCCGAAAACGTTTCTTCATTAGGTACGAAATGTAAGGTTTCTGTAGTGCATCCAAAAAGGCAGCTCTGTCAACCTTTTTCAGAAGCACTCGTGAACAGGTCTGCAATTATCAACCACAAAACAAGTTGAACCCAATTGGCTTCAATCCCAACTTATAAATCCATAACCAATGGTAATATATTATCAGGAATGAATATACCTTGCAGATGCATTGTAGAATTGTGATGACTGCCCTAAAGTAACCCACATGGAAAACGGGTAGCTCAAGATCTATGTATCCAAAGTGACCCACACAATCGGCCAAACCCTTGAAACAAGTTTCACAATCGCCATCTTTTGAACTGGTGCCCTGAAAATGGTTAAACTCGTATTTAGGACCAATTTATGATACATGAACTAAAGCGCGCAGTGAAACCCCGCCTTCTTCGCAACCTTGCTCAGCCTAGCTCAGGCATTTAAATCGGTATACGGGAGGCGGGGCAACACTGCATTCGCAGAATGTCTATTTCCCTTACCATGTGATGGTCAAGAACCCCAAAAGCAGCAGTCTGGCGGATGTTTTCTTGAGTGTACAGTGTGTTATTCAAAACCTGTATATTAGCCTGCTTTCGTATCTTTGCAGATCCATGTATTCCAAACCTTACGTGACTTCTGTAAAGTCAAAACTCGTACAGTACAGCTCAAAATCGCTGCCGACATCGCTATTATTCTTTCTAGATTGTATAATAACTCACATTTTTCTTGCCACGTCGGTTTCTTTGTATTGTTCTTTAACCATTTTCGAAATAAACCAACCCTGATTAACCGCAAATTGGTTCTAAAAACTAAACGGAATGATGAAAGTTGTGCATCACATCTCACACCGCGAACTTCATGCACGACGCCATCTTTGATCTCGTATCGATTACTGTTATCGATAAGACATCGATATTTCCCGTACTTCACTTCCCCGCGAAATTCAAATCATTTTTAATCCGGATTCTCTATAATAAAGTCACAATTCATTTTATCACATGCTACTTCGAAATGATTGTGTCGAATTAAATGTGTCCAACTTATTATGGCGAAGGGGCATGTGACGAATTGAACTCATTACGTCATCAATCGGCATCAAAATGATCATTAATCTTAAACAATCAGATTGGCTGACTGGTACAATGGCGGCCAAATGTATGTTGCATGTAGGCACATTAATTTGCAATTCATTATAGTAATAAGGCTATTGGATTTATTTGACCTGGGACAATAAATATATTCCTATTTAAGAGATACAATATGGTTTAAATTTGGAGAATCCATGTTTTAAATTAAACTTTCGAATTATTGCTGAACTTGATTTGTAATTAAATTATACATTATACATGATAAAAAATGGTTGCACTATTTGGCTTTTCAGATGTCTGCTAATCTAGTTATATAGAAAACGTAGTTCTTCAAACAAGTCTGGATTTCTGATTTGATCAAGGATTTAATAAGCCTGTGCAGAATATAATTATTCATTGATAGTATGAGACTGGCAGGTGGCGCTGCGGCTTGCCACGCGTTCAAAAGTCTCATTGGTGTATTTTGTAGGAAGTCAGTGGGCCAACGAGTGTAACAATACTTCTAGTTATTATTGGACAGACCATCGTTGAGCTCAGACCAAGTGCATATATGTATACAAACAGTGAAGGGTCCTGCAAAGTCCAACTCCAAACTCCCCCTTCATCATGACAAAAGAGGCCATCTGCGCATGCGCCGCTCATTTGCATCTCCTCTGGTGGTTCTCCAATACTTGATGAACTTTATATTTCTGCATTACAGCAACCTACTAATCCTCTTATATACCGATCAAAACGAGAAATTTGCGGCACAGGTTTATAGTCTGACTTTGTAGGAGGAGTAGTGATGAGGCGGAAATGTGTTCCCACGCCGGAACTATTTGTCAATAATGTATCCCTCCACCCTCGATTCGTTTTACCTTCACGCCAATCACAGCTCATAAAAGAGAAACCAGTAACGTTTATGTAGTTCTGTTTGGACGCATTTCACTGAGAAATGTAACCTTTATTCACACCTTCAATCAAAATCATTTGTTCATTAGTATCCCATATTATATAACAGTTTCGATGGGAACGACACCTACCGTGAACCTCTACAAACTAAAGTGCAGCCTCGAAAAATGATTCAAATGCATAATGCTCCTATTCTGATAAACACAAAAAAATATATCTTTTACCAATAAAAACTAAACATTATGCATGTGATTTTCCAAATATATAACTCATTTTCCTCAAAATGTTAGCTAAATCCCTTTTCGAGGCTGTGCTTCAATTTATAAAATAAATGTAAACAAATCCAGTGACATTGAACCAAGGTCATGTTGCCAACTCCTATATAATACCATGATAATACAGTGAAACCTGGTTATGGTGGAAACTCTTTGGTGCACCCTTTACAAAAGAATACTGCAATTTGTTCCATAACATGTCACTTTTCATTCATAAATACATATATAGCAAAACAGCAGTTTTATGCGGAGCGAACTGCAGTATTTTTTGTAAGAGTGAATGGATACCTGTCTATGGTGGAAAATTTAACCTTATTTGTTTACTACTAACTGCATGATTTATGTTTGAAATAAATAATTGTCTATGCTGAAAAACAAGTCCAGGGTGAAAAGTTTTTCTGCCAACTTCAGATTCCACAATAGACAGGTTTCACTTTAGTAGGTATTTCATCTGGAACCATCATTTGCAATAGACAATATGCAGTCCCATGATATTTCAAAGGCTACATTGGCTAGCTTGCAATGATAATACTGATGTTGTTGTTGGCAGCTAGGTTATTTCCTATGATTAAAACATTGAAATGGTGAACTATGTTACTAATTGGATTATGTGTTTTTTTTCGAGTTCGGTTTATCGAAGTTGCCCCGTTATATTGTATAGGGCTTCATTTACACGGCGTACTTCATTGATTGAGACCCACTCAGGGGGAAAACTCGGCCAACAAAAGCAAGCCCTGGGTCCTCCTGGTCCTGGTGCTGGGTCGTTCCTGGTCCTTTCGCCCCATGCTCCCATTCAACAAACCGTGCATTTTGTCGCTGGCGCATGCAGCAGGTCCTTCTCCTCCTCTTTCCACCCTTCCACCCACACCCCTAAGGACACCCACCCCATATATTTCCATAGCGAATCCCGAAACAAAGCGTTCTTCCCTCTCCGACAAATCTCGCGGGATTGGCCGTCAAAATAGGAGCAAATCCGCGACGGGTTACCGCCCACAATGCCGCTCCTGCTCCTCAATGCCCCCCTAAAGCCCCCCACAACCCTACAACACCCCCTTGGCTTCAATTCCTTTCGAAAACGCTTAGTACCATTCCACAATAAACGTGCATGTACCTTTATATAGAGGAGCATCAACAAAATGCAACAGATGCAATACTAGATGTTGTCTCATCTTACTCGATGCATGACTTATTAGCAATTAGGCACATGTGCCACGTGCTCCATCTATATACAGTATATGTAGTCATTTCCCACCTGCCTTCCACCGGACAATATTCCGATTGTGGCAGGTGTCATCTGCCGTTGATGTCCGAGTGTTTGCATGCTGCCCGTTCCGGATCAGGAACCAAATATTTCCCGCCATTCCCCACTTGTGTGTCGCTATATAAACTTCAAACAATTAAGTAACAATGGTCATATATGTCATATGTCATATGCAGGATCCAATGTTTTTATGCAAACTAGAGAAGATGCAATGCGAATGACCTTGACGGATGATCTAAGGTCAAGTGCAACATCTCCAAAACTAAACTCACTACAAAACTAAGCTCACTACAGCAATTGACTCTTTTCAGTAAGCACCTCCCATTATAGCCAAGATGGAGGCTGTAGTGAGGAAAATTATGCAATCCGATTGGCTGAAAACAGATTTTCTCACTAAGGACGCCATTTTTGAAAAGTTTTTATTAAATCCAATATCAGAAGATTACCAAAAAAGGGTAAATTGAGTGTTTTCTTTGCTCTTATTAGCTAACTTTTTCCTTCAAAGGAAGCCACGCCTACTCAGATGCTGTATACAGTGGGATCTCTCTATAGTGGCATCCCTTATAAGGGCATCCTTTTATACAAGACAGGTTGTATCCTACCTTGATGCATATAGTGTAATGCATACAATTGCACGCCATATAAGAGAATACTCTTATAAAAGACAAAATAATGGAACTCTTTGGGTGCCGTTATATAGAATGATTTCACTGTATTTAAATATAACCTATATGATAATCTAACCTGATCTAACTATAGACTAAACATTTTCTCGGAGCACCACCTGGTAACAAAAGTGAGAAACATCTTCAGCTTACTTGTGTATATCGGAGGATTATTGTTTTTCATGTGTTGTATGGCATTACAGACCACACGAATGAAAGCCAATTTCCAAAATCGTGCCCTTTCAAACATCCCCTTATCCTATGAGGGTGTCCTATAGTATTTAGTGTCCTGTAATCTCCCCATTGAACAATAGATGAAAAAACGATGGTTACTCGTCCGTGTCCTGCGCTTTACATAGACTTGCAAGGGACCAAAGGGCCACCCGATCCGCTCCAATGTCGTAGATCGACTTTGAAAAATCGCATAAAAAGCGAGGCCAGCTGCTCTATATAAGCCTAAATACAGTGTGCACCCAAACACCTCGGCTCTTTTGTGACCCATGTCCGAGTCTTTAGATGACCCTCACCGGCGACCCACTGGGTCCGGCCGCCCACGCCCACACTTAACCCAAACAGAATCGAAAGTCCAGAGTCACGTGACCACGTCATTCATCAAACTTCAACCACATACATCCATATAATACTTTCTTCCAGGTTTTTATTGCAATGCAACCCAATGTCTATCAGCTATAGATTGTCCATGGTAAAAATGAACATTTTAGCAAAAATATCGTTCATTTTACAATCGAGCTTTTCAATCGTCAACAGTTTGTTTCTTAATTCCAACACGAGAGGGCGCCACTTAGATGTGCTGTTGATTCAAATTCGGGGAACAAAAGCTCCAATCACTGGAGCAGGAGGAAAGATGGTGCACATGCATGCTATATAAACAATAAATTCATGTTATAATTCAAGTTGGTGGCGCTACTGTCGCCCTGCATTTCTCTATGAACAATACTTCTCAACTACGATACCAGATGGCGCACTAAAAATCTCTACATAATAGGCCTTGAGGACAAGTATAAGCATAATAAACATCAATGACCATACAGCACCACCAACTCAAACTGTATGATTTCATGAGCACCACCATATATAAAATTAACAGCACTTGACCGTATAGCACCCTCTCGCGTTGAAAATAAGAAACACAAACGGTTAACTTGGGATTATCGGATCGTTTTGTATTAAAATATACATTTATGTGGATGTAATATTGTGTACAAATGTGCTCGTATTTACAAAAAAGTTGCTCCTCATTCAGAGGAATGCATCAGATGCATGCAGAAGGAGGAGGATTTGGAAGAACAGGAGGAGTGGCTTGCTGTTGCTGTTGGTCGCACATCTTGAGCATCTCGGACAACGTCCATATGTAATTATGAGCGAATCGCAAAGTCTCTATCTTGGTCAACTTGGTGTCATCGGGAAACGTCGGCAGAACACATCTCAGTCTCTCCAGGGCACTATTGAGCATGTGCATCCTGTTCCTCTCCCTGTCATTGGCCTTCACACGACGTGTTCGTTTGACCCTCACAACTCCAGTTGGACTTCTCACCCTGGCCCTACTCTTACTGTACCGTTTCTTCTTCTCCTTCCTTCCCCTATCGGCCGTACTTCGAACTGCGGAAGAGTCATCATCATCATCACCGCAGACCGAAGTTGAGCCGGAAGCCGTTGCCGGAGAGTGGCGCTGTTTCAGAGACGGAGGACCCGATCCGGAATAGCAACTCTCGGAAGTGATGTCTAGGTCACCTTCAAGGTCATCATCGTCGTCAAGGTCACCCTCAAGGTCATCGCCGTGGAGCCGGTGGTGACCACTTTTAGCTCGATCAGTGAACACTCTGACGGCCGCGAACACGTCCATTCGTTCATCTTCCTCGGAGGAACCACCGGCATCTGACCACCTTTCCGAAAGTATCCCTTGTGACGTCATCGTGGCCAGCAGACTGACTTCATTCGCACCACGTGAGCTACACCACTGAGCTCGTTATCCGAAACACTCTTGCCAACTTGTGTGTTGAGTGAAAGCCCAACGTTACAACTTGCTGCTTGTGTTATGTAGGTGCAGCCGACCAATAGGAACGCTGTGTTGTGCTGCCCAATAGCAGAGCCGCTCCCCTTACCTCTTCCCCCTCCTCCTCCTCCCATCAAAAAGGCCATCATGTACCACCGAGTGACACGCGACGAGAAATCACGCAAGCACCTGCCAAAGCCAGTGCACCCTCTCTATAACGGCAACACCCATAACTTTCCCAATTTATGGGGATTTACAGTAAAACCTGCTGCTAAGTTTAACCACCTGTCCGACTTGCAGCTTTCTGCAATGCTTCTTCCGCATTCATCAAGATTGCAAAACGTATAAAGCAACCCTTCATTGTCCATTGACAAATGGTTACATGAGCTTTCCTGCACAGCTCTGTCGTACAAATCCCTTCTCTGCTTTACCAAGAGCTTTACATCATTTCACCTAGATTTCACTGTTCCTTCTGCATTCTGAACTGAATATGCATGTAAACATTAATAGTTTTGTGAGTAGGTACTTATAAAAAGTAATTATAGGTAGGGGAGACCGGGGTTAGTTGGCTCAGGGGCACGTTGGTCTTTTCACTTTTAAAAATCGATAACAGGGGG
>JAQFZQ010001653.1:0-18083 GCA_034696005.1 Glomeris marginata | reverse complement strand
AAGTGTTTCTTTTTACTTCATCTTTATGTTTATTGAACAAAACTGGTAGGTCAGAAACCATTTCGGTTCACCTTTAAAATAAAAATGTAGAGCTTTTTTTATAGGGATGGGGCAACGAGTCTGAAACTTATTAAAATTTCATCCCTGCTCTGCAATTCTTTAGAAATCGTTAATGTGTGTTTTTTTTGCAAATTTAATTTCCACAAATATTGCATGAATGCCTTTTTAAGAGAACAGAATGGAAATTAGCTGAGCAAAGTGTTTGCTGATTCCTATAGGAATCTCTGATTGGCTATTCATTTCGTGCAATTAAAAATGTACATGTAAATATTGAAGTTGCCTTGATGTTCACTGCGTCATGATGTCGCCAAATTTAATATTAATTAGTAAATATAAGCCAATGTGAATACTCCATTAATTTTTTGTATACATGTATATCAATGAACTACAGTTATTATAAATCATTAATTGTGCACTTAGTCAACAGATGGCGCACCGAGCAACTCTTTGTGTTGGCTCTTTGTTAGGTCTTTGTTCGCAAATTCAACCTGTAACACAGATTTTAGATGCAAAAGAATGTCTTTGTCTTTGTTCAGACATACAGAAATATAAACATGTGTCAATTGTGATGGAATAATATAAATGTAACCACACAAATTCAAGAATTTACGAATTATGTGAATTTGCTCGTAAAGTATTGGTTTTTATTTTTTGCGAATAACCAAATAACTTTCTCATCAACATCATTGCAACTTTATCATATTGTTAATTAGGATTATTTCTTTAAACAATGTAAATTTCACTAATTTGAATCGTTAAATTTAGGGTTTGCTGCATTCGTTACATTTGTCCCGCGTTTCATGTCGTACGTATCTCGCTATACAATATACAACTTCAAAATTGGAACATTTCTGTTGTATATTGTCATACATTCAGTGTTGCACATAACTTTGAATGATATTCCAATTCATAGTTCTATTTATAACATTATTTCCAGCTGTTTTCATAAAAAAAACTCTAAAATTTCTATCCACCCTGCTAATTTATGGGAAAAGCGAATTTTTATTGCAGCCTACATTAATATGATATGAGTGTGACACACACTTTGTTTGTCAATATGCAGGGGATTATTTTGAGCAGTGGGAAACAATGCAATTAAGCAAAAATGTGGCCGACACTTGCAATATAATGCAACATTACCAGCTGCATGATGATGAAAAGAGTGTTTTGTAAAAATCCAGTGAAATGATCTGCAAGATTAACATTGTCACATCTTGCGGCTGATTAACGAGCCCTATATATGTACAAAACACACATATTTAAAGTGCTCAGTGGGTTTCAATATTCACGGTGGTACTCATCATGCAGTGCGTAATTAAAAGTGGCGCTGCAGTCGCAGTCAACAATCTTCCTGCAGTGCGAACAGAACAGCAAAAGCCTTCCAGTAGAATGCATAATTAAACAAGGACAAGTAAAACCAATAAGCATTTTAATGGTATATACTAGTACATGGAAAAATCTACGTTGCTCAAAGCGAGAAAAGATTTGTTGAAATAGCGCGGTCAAACTTAGTACTATAGTTGCCTTATAATAATGATTCCACCTATGGCAGGATTAACTTGCGAATATTTCTATTAATATTGCGAGATGGTATTAAAGGTTCAGTGAGCGGATCAGAAGACAAACTAACATCATCATAATCCGAAGCACAAATCAACGCAGTGTCACGCGCAACAAGTTGATCCGCATATATGTAATTCATGTAATAACATATGCTGTTGCTCCTGGGTTATTTCCAGACCACGCAAGAAAGGACTTGTTTTAATTCTTGATGCCATTTAAGTATAATTAGAAAAATGGTTGGTTGCAATTATACGTTCTGACACCCGATGATGGCTCGTTGAAGAGTTGAAACATGTGTTGTGTCTATAGGAACCTAATTGTGTGGGTATAAGGAACTTTCAATCTCAAAATTGATAATCCCACATAGCTCTGACTGTATAAAAAGTCTACATTTCCATATTTGATGGCTATATCCACGTTTGATGACTATCCATGTTTGATGACTATCCATGTTTGAAGACTGTATCCATGTTTGAAAACTATCCAGGTTTGGACATATGGAAGTAGAGCACATGGAACAGATAGTTCCTGGTGCTGCCACTTAAATAAGATAACATTTTCTGGTACTTATGCGTCCCACCTAACCGGAGCGAACTGTACTTGAAAGGTTGATATAAAACTTTTCGGGAAACTGAATAATTCATGTGGTGCATTGAAAGCAGATGAAACCGCCGCAAACATTTCTGCATCAGTCAACATTGAATTGGCAAAATCCCTTTTCGTAAATATACAGTAGTAGGTAAGAGTAGCACATATATAGAGGTAGAGAAAATGTTTTATGTTTGAATCAATATCGATAAGTAGCTATACAGTATAGCCAAAGCAGGTGCACATGTTGCCGAGAATATGGCACTTGAGCAGTGCTCGATTGACCACCATCATGGTGACATGCTAACTGACACTTTCAATAGCATGTGCTCACTGTGACCATCTACCGTAACAAGAAAGCATACAGACCTATGCACAAAGCATACAATATTGGCAATATGCAGTTATCACCCACTTGCCAATTGCGTGCGTGCATGGTAACCGCTTACATACACCTACTGTATACGTATAATATGGCAGCCAACCAACCAACCTTCAATATTTGCTTTATATCTAAATCACAAGTAAAATCTTCCACGGCTGGAACCTGTATACAGTCCAAGCGTTTGGACGGTGGAGGGTTTTAAGAGGAATCTTGATGGGTTTTTTCAATAGTATGGGACTGGTATAGGTCTTACATGACAGGGACAGCCTGTTGTTGCCTGACATATTGTATTGTATTGTATAAAGCAATTCATTCTGATTGGCTTGCAGGATTTACAATGAAACCTTTCAGTGATGGACTCGCAAGGGACCCGATGCTAGGTTCAAATTGGACTTCATTAAAAAAAAAAAATCCTACTTTGTTATGAACCAGTAAAGCAAGAATTAGCAGTTTTCAGTGTTAAGTTCAGGATAAGAACACCTTTTCACCTTGTTATCTCGGTTATTGATCCATTCAGACAGCAGCAGCAAAATACACAAATTTAACTGGAACTGTCGACAGGTTCACCTGAAGGATTTATCTCGTTATCCTGCTGAAAGCTAAAAAACCATTCAGCTAGATAATGATTTTCTTTCCACCTTTTAATACAGATTAAAATTGGACTTGTTTATTTGTACGAGAAATCAACCATCCTCTTTCAGGCCGTGTATCGCAATTTCGGTGAATCACGAGAACCTTCCCTGCATACAGGGCATCATTATAGTTTCAAGATTTTCAGATATCATATAGCTAGTCTTCATTATTACACAGATTAAGTAACTCAAGTTTCAATTTAATGTAAATCTGTATCCATAGTTTCAACCTGTCTAAGAAAGAAGTGAAGAAAAACTTGATTGAACCAGGCAAATGGCCGGTTACCTTGCGATTCCACACATGACAAGTTTTACTGTACCATTGTTGGTTATATGGACATATCATTTGGAGACATTTGATGGGTAGAGTGTAGTATAGTTTGGTGATAAAATGTACGTCCAACTTTGTGTCGTTTCATTGGGCTCAATGCGCCGAGTGCGAAAAGTTGACGCGGCCAAATGGCAACTGCGCCATATTGTTTTTATTGAGCTCATATCGGTAGTATAAGTTCGGGGAGGTGGTAACTTTTCTGATAACAGACACTATTTATGGGATTATGGACCATCAGATTAAAAAAATCGAAGATTCTTATAGTACAGTTGCAGCGACAGTGACGGTAGTGGTATTTCAATTACCGGTGAATGCTGGTTTGATCTTGAGTACCTTGAGTACCAGTGAGAAAGTATTTGGTTAGCAATTCACTGATGTGTAGCAGCATAAAAGAAACGTTTTGATAAAATGCAGTGCTACCAATAGAAAAAATAAATGGAAGTTATAAAATGTAATAAAATATTCATTAGGTTTGAATCAATACTAAATATATAATCAGGTATAGTCGAGAAACGGGAAATGTTTAGGTGTACACTTTGTCCAGAGTTTAGAAGAGATGAAACGTCACACGGCGCTCTAATCTTATTGGCCACACAAAATCCAATAACTATTTACTATCCGTTTCAAGAAAGATTGCGGTCGAGAGGGGCTCTGCCCCAACCTGTCTGCTGGTTTGTGGGGGGTTTGGGTATTTGAGGCTTGCAGGTGCATTTTCAACCTTTACCCAGTGACGTCATGATTCGGCAATATTGCCAAATTGCATTTAGTCGGCTGACTCCATAGGGAATAGGATATTTTTTTTTGAAATGTTGGGCTATGAAGTCATTACGAGGGAGGAGGAGCCTGGAAATTAACCATTTTATGGTCAACTGATTCCTGATTGGCCACTGAATTGCTCATGAACCTGAGTCTCTTGTGAAATAGTAGTCACTTAGGTAGAAAAGCCTTAAAGGTGAAGTGACTTGGTTGTGTAAAGTGCCCTGAAACTTAACCTGCATAATAAGTAAAACCATGAATAATGCAATTGCTAAAACAAAATATCTGAAAAAATTAGTAAAAAAAAATGTTATGAGCAATTTAAATTAAGCATAAAGGTGGAAATGTACATGGTAATAAGGTTAGGGAGTTTGTGGTGGAGCTTGACAGACTCGGGCACCATTGCAATTTCTATATGGAAATGAAGAAGTTTGTTAATTTAAAAGTCTATTTATAGGTACAAAGTACAGATGGCGCTAGTGTAGGAATAGGGTTATGAAGCAAGCAATGACACTTTTATAGAGGACCTAGCTTACACTTTGAACGTTATATAGGTGGTCCTGTTGGTGCTTCAATCGATTTCATGCTGTTTACATTTTGCACTTTCATTTTCATGACACGCTATTACCGTTAATATGCAAATAGGGGCTAAGTGATAATGCACGTGCTGAGATTTATTTCCATCTGTTGTGAAGCCCTAGTGGTAAAAAAAATGCCAACATCATGCATCCTGCACGGAAATGTCATATATAGCAGCAATATAGTGCATTATATAACAAAATGTGAAGGAAATGCATTTAAAGCATGTGAAAGTTATGGTGCAATGGGTCAGATAAAATATACAGGGCGATTCAGCCAACTGTTGCGTGGTTGGTATATCTCAAATGAATGCAAATATCAAAAAACAAGCATGCAAACATGATGTACACGTTGGGGGACATCTGCTAATGTGCACTTTGAGGACTTTGGAACACACAATCAGGGTGTTCGAAAATGCAGAATTTGTTGGTATTGAATGGACCGCGTCCTCGGCGGTCTCAAGCGGAAAACCTGCTTTGGATACCTGGATAACTAACGTACACTCTTACTTTTCCACTTGCTTGAAGAACATTTGTAGTTAAATAGTTTCTTTGGAGTATCAAGCCCTTTGTGAATTGCATTTGTCAAAAGACTGCAGTACTAAACATGTGCTACCTTCTGGCATCGACAGAGCGCACAAACCGCATGCTCTTCTTGCACGCGCAAACCTGGATTTATTCGTAATTGGCTGGTCGTAGTGGATCAACCTGGCATATTGTATTGTAAACACAGTCACCAAGTTGAGATTCCACCTAGATCCATCAGCTAGGGCACTTGTACTGAACATTCGCATTAGGGAAGCGCAAACTTAGCAGAATGGTTATCGAGCAACCAGTGGTGAGCTTAGGTAGTGGGTATAGCGATGTAAGTTTGGTGTTGGACGGAAGTGGAAAATCGTTGAAATGAATATTATCTGTGGATTTGTCGGCTGGTCGAAGGTGCGTGCAAAAGACGTTTGTTGAGCGTGACGTGGTTTCGATTGCGCTTCGATCCGAGTGGCATTTGTAAGCGGCACGCGAGACCGTGCCGTACATCTCTCTCCCTCTATGCCTGGCTATGCCATACGATAAGCTAGCTGCCAGTTTTCAAATGGAAATGCTAGGTGTCCAACAGGGGTGGGGGGAGATGGAACCTTATCTGGGCAGGAAGTAGCAGCCTGCATCAGCTTCCGGTTTGCCCATGGGCCATCACCTGACGAGGCTCTTACCAGCGAGTGCAGTGGATATGCGCAGAGCATGGAACATAATTGAATTATTCATCGATTCCCCAGACAGTGTGTACAGCACCCTGGCTGGAAATCCTGGAAATCTCCCTTCACTGCCACCGGTGCTTCTGCCGCGTGAAATTCACGCGATGACTCTGTTGGCTTAGAAGCCTCCTGCGCTTTTGCTCACAAGTTGACACCAAGAAACATCCCCAGAGGTGTCAAATGTGACAAATAGTCCCACTCCCAAACGACAGATTTCACCTATCGGTCACAAGCGCAGAAAGCCCTAGAGCCACCTATGCTCAGATGCTCCAACACAGAATCCACTCTTTTTCTTTCTTTTCCTTCTGCTGCTGCTTCTTCTTCTTCTCCTTCTTCCAAAAACATATTTCATTGGTAATCTGACACATAAAATTTGACGTTACCCATACAATGATTTGTCTCTGGTTGCTCGAATCTCATCGTCTCCTCCGGGACGCAACGTAAGGCCCGCGCGCGTGTCCGGACTGACATTCCCAATAAGTTCATTGGGACGAACTAAAGCCGATAAATTCACACTTGTCATTCAATATTTCCTGGGACACACTTCAGAACATTCCTGGTTCCAGGCACTTGTCAGAAAAGACAAGCGCGAAACTTACCGCGGCCATTCGTTTAAAAATTTCTTGTTTTCAGCGCAGGGATGTATTTTTTGGGGAATAATATTAATAATAAAAGAAAGCTATAAATAACAATATCAAGTGAAATGAGCCTATGTTAAATGATAAAATTTGTAACGTTGTCGAGTTGTTCGCGCTGTTCGATAACCCCATTTTGCACGCGAATCGAAATACGGCGGCTGAAATTTAGCGGACTATTCGATCGGGGTTTTCTAGAAATAGAATGTCATTAAATTGTCACTAGCAAACATTGTTGGCATAACGTTGATACCACACCCATATTTTCAGTTTATGAATTACTCGTTGTGTATTGTCAATTGGACATTCTCTCCAATTTCAGTTCTTAACGTATGTTGGCGATACAAAATGGAATTTCAGATACTGGGTCACATGTTCAGTTAATTGTTATCGGGTAATTAATGTTAATCAAGGGTAATTTATTTAATTTAAAAGTAGTTTAAAAATCCTATGCTAACTTTTGATATATGGAGATTTTTGACGCAACCTAGTTCTGAAAAATACGTAATAATGGGGAAAACTTATTTCATGCATGTGTTTTCCAAATGATACAAAGCCCAGCATAGGCAATATTTATCATTAAACAATTCAGTTTCTAATGTATATAAGCATATATTTAAGTTCTTTGTATCTGTCGCTATGTGTTATCTATGTGATAGAAGTGTAGTGAGTTGACAGGTGTAAGTCTGATGCATTTTTGTTTTGAAACTGAAGTCATGGTAGACTTTGCCTTCATGACATGATACATTGCCATGATGGAACCCATTTTCTACTTCAGGAATGCTTTCTAGAATGTCAATGAGAAATGTGTATAATAAATCTTCATAAACCTTACTTCTGCACATCTTTTGGGTCAGAATGTAGGCATAGGTACTTTACACAAATTATCTATCTATCTACAGGGTGGACACAAATTCCAATTCCTTTGTATGAGGCTTAGGAAGCTTTGATCAAGCTTTGATCATTGATCCATCTGCCACCAGGTGGCAATAGGAGTTTTCTGCTGACAGCCAATGGCAATGCGCGTGAACGCTGCCAAATGTTTGAACACAACCCTGATATAAGATGTAGGTATATCCAATTCAGAACCAATTGTATCTGGTGTACTAAACGTGGTCTGGGAATATGATCAGGTCCAAAATTGGGCTATTTGGCCGTTTTGCACCCGATTTCTAATGAAACGGTGTATAGCATAAACACCGATATAGATACAGTTGTGATAAATGAAGTATTGCGACAAGTTCAGTGTGACTGAAACATTGTGACAGATAATGTTTCAATATGAACGTGTCCAATTGAATGTGTCCAATTCATTATGACAAAGCAGCATGTGCCGAAGTGAACTGTGACCTTACGTTTGTACGTCAATAGCGTCAAATGGGACTTTTGTATACGATTCCTCAAACTGATCTAAATTATAGGTATACCTGTATTATACAGGGTTATTCAAAATGATGGACCCAATTTCATAATGCTATATTTCAAATTGAAAACTAGTGACAGACATGAAGTAAATTACATTTGAATATACAAAGAATGAAGTTTATACATCTAGTATACTTCAGAGTTGGATGTGCAATGTTAAATTGGAGACTAAATGGACGCTGCTGTTGCTGACTCAGTTCTGGGGAACTAATGCAGAAAACCTGCCTTGTAACCATCTTACTCACAACACAATGGCCCTCTGGTGGTAGTTTCTGTAATTATGAGCGCTCTAGCAGCGGTGGCATTCAAAACTCTTGCACCTCCTCTCGCAACGGCTATGCCGATCACTGCATATACAACGTATAGTTCAGGAAGCATAGAGTTATGAAATTGGGCTCATCATTTTGAATAACCCTGTACATTTGAGGGAAAAGTGAAAATTTGTTAGTTGATGTGTTGCCTAAAAAAGGTTGGGGACGTTGACGAATTAATGCCCGCGCGAGCCGACGGTTTCCAGGTATCGACCTGAAAGTGGGAAATGTGGGCTATAGTGGCTAGCTGTTAACATCATACACTAGGTCTGCAATAGCTAGAAACGTTCTCACATTTCTGACAAAGTCACGCAGCAGGATTTTGTTTTTGGGATCATCGATTCGTTGCGCGGGGCTGTACACGGTGGCAGAGGATGCCAGCTTTTGCCACCAGGTGCATCTAGGTACAACAAAATCCGCCAACCTCAAGCTATATAAATCCCCGGATTTATATTTATATATATACGAGGGACTACTAAAGGGGCGTGGCCGGTGCGGACCTCGTGAAATATTCACCTGGCGGCCGGACCATTGATTTTTCACCATTATTCTATTCACGAGTCATGCTACGACCTCCATTAGCCTCTCTGCCTTTTCCGATTTGCCAAATTTATTTTCAAGGCACTTCTCCTACTAATACTTACTGTTCTTTTCCTAGTATGGAAATGTCTATCGGAAGCCCAAACCTGAAACGGTCCATGGTTACCATGCGTAGTACGTAGTTCACGCGTGTCGCGGAGTTTTTCTCACCTGTAGCATCCCATGCTCTAGGCAATGCTAAAAGCAGACAATTTGAATATTGGGATTCCTAATCCAATATCAAAAATGGAAAATGGGAGTTGTGTATCCTATTTGGTGGGAGAGGGATGTAAGACACGCGGCCATCTTAGCGATCGATGTGCGTTCAAAGCCGAGATTTATATGATAATCTTGCATTCCATTATGGTAATCGTAATGTATTCTAATTTATAGGACTTCAGTATACAGATTTCACTTACATGATGGTTTACTGGGTGATTCAAAAGTCGCAATTCACGGGGAAATAATGAAAGTAATGTTTCCCGTACAGAGATATTATACGTAACTAAATCAAAGGTGATCTGAATAGGTAAGCCCTAAAGGATCAGTTAGATAGTTTTGACCTCTTTAGTGGGTGTCTACTATTACAGTGAGCCTCGCTTATAATCACCTCTGATATTGTCACACATCTATTGTCAACAAACTTTAAAGTCTACTATTAGGATAGGATTTTAAATACAAATCACCTTGCTTTCAGTCAACTGGGATATAGGAAACATCTGTTACACTTATTGTTGCATCTTAACACATGGTGTCCACAAATGATGTATACACATTGCGATATAAATAACTTTTTAGGATGTCAATCTGTAGAAAAAAACGTTTTGGTGCATCGTAATTTGCAATACTTAAAGTTTTATTACAAATTATAGAACTTCAATATGGGCACCGTGTGTGGCACGCAACACATCCAAACGGAATTCAATTTCACGCAATACATTTTCCAGCATAGTAATTGTGACGAATTGGGTGGTTGCCAACACTATCCATCCATACATTTGGTGAAATTTTACCATACTTTGTTTGGAAATGGTGCTGCACTTCAGTTGCACAGTTGCGTTCTGCTAACCACAAAACACTGTGCTTTCTCTATGGGTGACGCCATTTTATGGTTTTCTGTGTATGTGGCGCCCTCTGCTATGAACTTTGGCTGCCTGAGTATTCAGCTACAATACTTTAAGTGTTGCAGATTACAGTGCAGCAAACCGTTTGTTCCTACATTGATATTCTAAAAAGTTATACTTCCCTCGATGTGCATACATCATTTGTGGACACCCGGTATAATAAACTTTGTCATAAAAGTTTCTTATAAGAGAGGTTGTTCTTTGAGATTCGGCTATAAGGGACCAAAATCTCCTATACCTTCGAGTTGACTGTAAGCTAAGTTCACGGTAGTATAAATATGCTCCGCATGCAGCCTGGAAAGCTCCACGCGAGCGAATCAGATCTAATCAAATCTGAATTGCTATATAGAAGGTAATAAGATACTCCTCACAAGATCCAAAGTTTTATTAAAACAAACATGTATCAACACCAATTTAAAGGTTATCCTGGAATCCAAACAAGATTCAGGAAAAATGCTCGCGGCGCAACGCACGCTTAATTACGTATAACCATAGGTATTGTCGTAACTATAACTGAAAATTATGGAAAGTAGGAATTAATCCTGACATGGAATCAACAGAAATTTTAATATGAATCCCTCAGGATGTTGTATATTTATTAATTAAAATTATCGATTGACGGCAGCGACAACTGAATGGTAGTGGCTGTACGCGTACTACTATACGTTGCGTGAACAAGTGTGTTTTCATGCAATGTGTTGGTCAAGTTAGTAACGTTTTGTGCAAATGTTGGATATATAATTGGTGGAGAGTGACATTTGCCCACTGTGATGTTTGCTCATGCCATGCGAGTAGATATAAATGCAATTTTAACGTTACGCAAAGGTTATTTATATATAGCAGTTTTTGAAGAGGGGGATTTTTATAAGCAAACAGATAACGGGGGAAATAATATGGTTGGTGGTATATAACAAAAAACCGCTTTGCGAGTGATTTTATTGAGTATGGCACGTCATACAAGCGTTGCATATAGCCGCATAATAGCGCCATCTTCTTTTTTCCCACTACTTTTTATGCATCAACGCCAGAGTGCATTTTGGTGTTGATGTCCAATTTAGTCAAACAGGCGTAAAACTCGCATTACGAACCACCAATATTTTTCATATATGCGTTGTTCGTAGCAATGCAGTGAACAATATTCAGTGCCCCTGCAGTCACATCCAGATGATTTCCAAAAAATATTGATTTATAATTACATATTATAAATATCAATACAAAGCTTGCATTCAAGTATTAGCTTAATATGTGATAGTGTGGGTTAATAATTTTCCTTGCCCACCTGATGATGGCGCTATATTAGAGCTCAAACACGTGTCGTGTCGTTATGAACCAAAAATTGTGGACAACTGAAAATTATTCAATGAATATTATAAATATTCTAGTATACTAATTTGAAAAACAATTTGTTATGGAATGGTAATTCCCCAGTTCAATTACCTCCCTCAATTCTCTCCAAATACAACGCAAGCTTGAATAATGATTGCATTTAAATGGACATCATCTTTCAGATGTAATTTTCAAAAATTAAATTATAGAAAATTACTTTTCTTTAATGCATTTTTATATACTTTAATGTGGTGGCAAAAAAATTGGGAAATATTGAATACTTTTTTCTTTCACGGTCATTTCAAAATCGTTTGTTATTCTGCCCCTCCCTGTAGGTGGGTTGGGTTTCTTGACACACACCCTCTATATGCAAGGTCTGACAATAAAGTAATGAGGCTGGTTGAAATCAAACCTTCATTAAAAGTTTTAACCAACTACAGTACCCTTGAGACCTAACACACTTATTCCAACACTGATGTCATTACTGGTCAAAAACTGCCCTACAGACAGTACAGCACGGTATAATGGTGCGTTATCATGAGTTTTGAAACGCTGTCCAGATGCATGGTATTTAGAGACAAAGCAGGAACAGAGCCACACGAGGACCACCCAGAGGCCATCAGGAGTGTTGTTCATGTGTGTAAATAAACACCAGCAATCACCAGATGGGCATTACAGAATCATTAGTCAGTTAAACTGTTCTGCAAGCCTTGGGTGTCAGTTTGGACAACATTTGATGTTGAAAACCTGGACTAATCAAGATGTTCTACAAGTCCTGATGCTGGTCCTCAGGTTGCCTGCGGGCAAGCAGGGGTAAAATGCTTGAGGGCGAAAGGTGGGAATTGAAGGGGCCCCCCAAGTTAAGACTCTAGCCTAGTGTATACCTAGCCTGTTAGCATGCGTACAATTACTATTACTATTACTATTACTATTACTATTACTATTACTATTACTATTACCAAGGCCATAGAATGCTAAGGCATGGACACGGACTTTGAACAGACCCCCAGCGCTGCAAGTGGCCTTGCGAGCTACTACTGCTGTGCTCCTTTTGATTCAAGGTTTGGGAATATGAAACCCTGCCCAATAAGGAACAGCTAATACCATGAGCTGAGGGAATAGTACCAAGCGAGGCCACTAGCAGCGCTGGGGGTCCGTTAAAAGTCCGTGTCCATGCCTTAGCATTCTACGGCCTTGCTATTGATGTTACTATCACTATCACTATCACTATCACTATTTCCATTTTGGCCACAAACCTCATCACATTACACTTCATCACACAATCCATCAATTTGAAATTCACACGTGCAAGATTGTCATGGGTACACCTTGACATGAACAAGGTGTTTGCGCCCAAATTTGTGACGATATGCGTGTGTCAATAAGGAAGGCCCTTTGTTTAGTTTAACAATGTCATTATAAACTGGCATTTGTGGTGAACTGCACTGGTAGATCTGACCTGCACTAACCGTAAATTGAAATTGCACCACTTAGTGCAATTTGTTCCAGAATTCAGTGAATTAAATTTCCTCTGCTCGGTTGAGTTCTTTGTTAGATGACCAAATTAAGTATTAATGGAAGTGAACTAAGATGGTAAAAAAAGTTTAGGCTTCTTAGGATTGAAAAGTACATTTCAATATTAGCCAACGCGCGGCTGACTACTTATTTATATTGGTGATAATAATAATTGAGTTGGTTGCACTATTGTTACACCATTCACCAGATGAATTTCTATTATCCCAGGAACAATTTCGATGCATTTTCAACGAATTAAGTACTGAATTTTTAATATTTAATCTGACGCCTAGCTCGTCTGAGTAACTCGGATGAAAGTTGTAAAGCGTGGGACCGGTTTGGTTTGGTCGACCAACAACCTTTTTACTTTATTTATAAACCAAGCCTTCGCAATTTATAATTGATAGCTACATATATTTATGTGAGCATGTGGCCGCAAAATGATTGCACTGGGAAAAGAACATAGTGTGTACTTTGCGAAGAAAAGTAGCCTTATGGCCCAACAACTATTTCTTGCCGCATTTTGCCCAAAAGCGAATATATTATACTTTTTGTACCACATTCTGCACGACAGGTAACTTTCTCCACAGACCAATATATGAATATTACATGTTTTCCATTATTTTTCTTCACATTAAACATTTATTTGAAATAAGGCCGAGGAGAGCCGAGATGTTACAAATATTTTGAAGTATAATTTGCAGTAAAACATTATTTTTTATAATTTTAAACATAATAGTTTGCATAGATATGGTTTAAGATATAACTTTTTGCTATTTTAAATGTTCATTAACTTTAAATGAAATCAACCATGAAAGTAAATCTTTCAAAGAAATCCAAACCAAGTTGTGTCAATCATTTTGAACACTGATCCAAAAGAACATCCATCCAAGCTTCTTAATTACCACTTGTAAGTTTTTTATTAGGTCAATTTTTCCTAGAGATTTTTACGACTAATATTTCAAACATATGGGTGCTACGTGTTCAGAATTTATCTCACTTTCATATACAGTATAGGGCTATACCAAAAAATGATGTCCAAAAAACCCTTTTTCCTCAGATTTTACACTGAGAGTTTATGTTTTCAATTTAAAATTTTGTGAGGCCCAGAAGCATCCATTTGCAGAATACACTATAACAACGGTGACATAGTAAATGCAGCTTATGAATATAATATTCACATTTCTTAAAGAAATACATTGATTATAACTTCATGGTGTAAAGAAAATTTTCAGGATTCGCTTGCGAGTTGTTTTGTTTCAATGCGCCTAGTTCGCGGCGTCTCAACTCTCGTGCCCATTGCTTTAGCGCCAAAGGGTGACACATTAGGACATGCATTCATAGAACATAAAACGTTTGTTTTAGTGTCCCCTACCTCCCCTAAAAGTTTGTACAGAGATATCGGAATAATAACCCTGTATAGTGTGTATAGGTGTCTGCGCTGCGCGTCTGCGTAGCGACTGTTTCGCCGAAAAGCCCAAACTCATTGAAACATATAAAATAATGATTATAGACTAGGACGCTTTTGATGTCTAGCAGAAGTATGCTGCAACATACATTAGGAATTTCTGTATGGGATCGTTTATCGTAGAGAGGAAGAGGTAAGGAGAAGATACGCGTAAAGATTTGCAACTGCAATTTCAAGATGGTGGAAGGAAAATTGTGGCATAAAATGTAGAGAGAGAGAAAGAGGCTCTGCTGGTTATACTTGGTTTTCAATGCATAGTTGGGTGTTGAAACGATCGATGTTTTGGATCGATGTTGGCGAATGAATGTCAATGAATCGTCTTGCTCCGCGCTATGTTTCTTATTGCTTTTAATCGGCGTCAAACTCCGGTTGTCGTTCCTCACCAGAGACACCCTATACACTGTATAGATATCGATCGATAGACATTTCATTGGTCATACACTGAAATAACCTACATATATAGTTTACCTTTTCCTCCGGAAGCTATGGCTGCCTGGTACCAAATGAATCCACTTCCGGTCTGCGATTTTTTTTATTGACCCTAACCCAACCACCTTCCCATCCCCCCTCATATGCCCATTCCTGTTTCTGCTGCCAAAAGCCTATCGATCGCTGCCCAATTGGCTCCTATTGTACATGGTATCGGTGTACTAAGTGGATCTTTGTATATAGGCAATACGCTGCTTATTGGTTTTAATTGAGTCCATACCCAGTAGTTCCTAACTTAATTCCCTCAAACCTAGTATCCTAGGAACTAAGAGCCTCTCTACCTGAGATAGCCCTTATGAAATCTTAGATGCTGGCATGATCTGAAGCGGTCAGCTTTGAAAAAAGTGTTGATTTACCGCGTCAGAGCAGCGGTTTGATGCGTTCCTGATTTTAACGTAAAACACATATATGGAAAACGGCTGACAATATCAATATTCTGATGACAGAATAAGTTTCCCCGGGTTGTGCTTCACATCACAGGGTGGCCCTTTTCCAAAAATAATATGCAGTTTACTTTCTGTGCAAGTAATGAGTATTACGGGATCCACATATTCTACTAATATTGCACGTTTGAGATGTTTTGCGCAGAAATGAAAAAGTGTTTTACGAAAAAGGCCACGAGGTTATGTGGAGAAATACTAGTGGAAGAACATACAATCGTCTGATTTTTGATATCGTCAACCATTCCCCCGGAAATGTGTTCTAAACACTCGTAAGAAATCACTTATATTCACTATTTTATTGGCAGTGCATCGCAAATGGTACACTAGAAAACTAACCCATTAGTCTTAAGATTCAAGGCATTAGAACATCTATTTTGTGTACATATTTATTATAATAGGCAATGGGTATAGGACATCCACATTTTATAACCGTCCACTACAAACAGTATAGTAGCGCATTGTTTATGTTGTTGCTCAAACTTTACACAACATGAATTCCTTTCATTCCCACTTCTTTACAGTGGTATAATAAACTCCATCTATGTTCACTTATGTTAAATGCAATTATGTTTGTGCACCGTTCATGGTTTAGGTTGTGGAAGCACCCTGGAGACCCCTTAATATGGGCGTTGTAGCCTAGTTACCACATGCCTCACATGGTGCGCTGTTGGCAGTGTACACAGAATAATGATCCTCTGTTGGAAAACTCGTATTGCTTGCCTATTGGTATAACAAACGCTTATAACGAACTGCTCGATATAACGAACAAATGTCCCATCCTATTGGCGTTCGTTATACCAAGATCCGACTGTATTGCAATAGAAGCTGGGTTTCCATTAGAAGCCTGCTCTGAGAGTCTGAAATTTGAATAGATGCCGGGGGGATTCAGTTGGGAAATTTGTAACACCATAAAGCCTCTTATAGAAGCCCGGGCTTCTATTCAAAACAAGCTGGAGGCCTGTATTGGAAACCGGTTTTTAATCATTGACCGGGCTTTAATTGGAGACCGGCTTTTGTTAGAAGATATACGGTATGTGAAGTTTATGGTTTACCCTTTCTAAACCCGATATGGGTATGAAATAAAATAATCAATCAATCAAGTCATATGTAAATAAGTTTATGGATGATGATGGTTTTACATTCTTCTTTCCAATGAATCAATAGTTTGGATGGAAGTATAGGAGCACCTTGAATGTAAGGTGTGCATTGGGTATAAGGCCGCGGTAATTAAGATGTGTGTGTGCAGGCAAAATGAAAGGCCATCGATCAGGTTTGGGGCATATGTGCCTACATGCAGTGCTGCAAGCAAGCGTACCCTGTACATTTGTGGTGGTGGTTGTATGTATACACTGTAAACCGTTCTCCTTCAATTATTCATCATGCATGCGTGATCACGTGACGCACGCCACCGGAACGACCATTTCCCACCGCCCCTTTCCATACCCCTTGCCTAGCACACACACATACACCCATATACACCATGATCCAACCCAAACTTAGCGGGCATTTGCTTGGATTTATTGCAATCCTCACCTCACATCATCGTTATTTGCCTTATACAACCGTGCGCCATATTTCACGCGAATTCAAATAACAGCTTCCACGTGGTTTGAATTACAACTTTCATTGGAATTTTAAATATGCATATCCTTGTTGCAATAGAACTTTGTTTGTGGATGAAACAGTGAATGGTTGTTGCAGTGCGTGAAAAATGGTGCGTGCGGTGGACAATTTTCTCTCGTACCATAAGTCAGCTGACTGTTGGTGTGGGACAGAGGATTTGGAGAAATTTGGCATGCGGTCAGCACGTATGTGGGGGTGGGAGATTTCATTTCTCGGTCTGCTGATTTTTGTATGACCACTAGTCACCGTCCACTAAATATTTCGATTTTGTGAGTGCCCGACGCCTATAGTGTCCAGTCTGTAACATTTTTCTTTTTTGGGAGTACTACTTGAGATGGCAAAAAGTGTTTGAAGATCTAATAAGAGCCTTCCCATTATATTCAACAACCTCCTATATATTCAGAAAATGGACTTTTATGAATAGGGTTTATTAAAACTGTTGCCAAAATGAGAGAAATGTCTGGAGAGGCGTAATTTTTTTATTGAGTAAAGCTAAGACATGTGGCTTCCATGTGTACATTTCGGATTTTGAATAACTATTCAATTTTTTTATTTTAAAAAATTAATAAAAGGCATTATTTATTGATTTGCCCTCGCGCATTACTATCCTGGGTAAAGTGTGATATAACATAACGCATAACATAACACGTAACACAACACGTAACATAACACATAACGTAACATAACACATAACATAACATAACACGTAACGTAACGTAACACGTAACGTAACGTAACACGTAACGTAACACGTAACGTAACGTAACACGTAACGTAACACGTAACGTAACGTAACACGTAACACAACACGTAACGTAACGTCACGTAACGTAACGTCACGTAACGTAACGTAACATAACACGTAACGTAACGTCACGTAACGTAACGTAACACGTAACGTAACGTAACACGTAACGTAACGTAACACGTAACGTAACGTAACACGTAACGTAACGTAACACGTAACGTAACGTAACACGTAACGTAACGTAACACGTAACG